>CAMXCT020000233.1:34938-52438 GCA_947184155.2 Cladocopium goreaui | reverse complement strand
TCTTAAACAAAAGCCGCCGGAAGCCAATGACTAAGAAGTGGGGAAAAGCTTACACAATGTCACATATATGTCACATATATGTCACACACACACATATATATATATAATTATATATAAATATAAATCACATGTCAAGCCAAACGCATTCGAAGACACAATGCCCCCAATTCACACCACCATGGCCTGCCGGATCCAGCCTTACCTCGGCTGATCCCGCGGCGCCCGGAAAAAAACCCGACACGGCCGTCACGGACAAGCTGCCGACGTCTCGGAGGACGGGCGGTGAGGAAAAAATAGGTTAAACATGAACAACATGATGAACAACTATATATGGTATATATATATAGGATATATATATATATATACATGGTATATATATATAAATATATGGTATATATTTATATATATATATATGTATACACATGGTTTCCTGATATTTCGTGTGGATTTTCCATCATAAACCAAGGCAGTGATGATTGTGCAGGATTTCACACCAGAAATATGCGTTGTTGTCTATGGTGTGTTATTTATTTATTTGTTTGTTTGTTTATTTATATTTATTTATTTATTTTATTTATTTGTTTACATATAACTATCACAGATGTGGCTGTGTCTGTGAATGTGCATCTCATGAATGGAGAAACTCCACTATCCCGACATATAAGATCATATATATAATATCATAAATCATAAGTGCATCCTGTTCGCTTTTCCTTGGAGGGGACATCCGAGTGGCGCCAGGATCCATGTAGTCTCCATGCGCTGGTCCAGCGTCATTGTGGCCCTGGGATCCATTGCCATTGCCACTGCCACCAGTGTCACTGCAGCTCCATTGCCTGAGCTTCCGAGATCAAACTCCACCCTGAACTTGCTACATGGCGTACATAGCGCTCGGTTTGGACCTTTCTTTGGTTATCTATGGTTTTTGGATGGTGTTGTTCCATCAAGCTTGGATGTTGCTAGTGAACATGGGGAAAAGCTTTGGCTGTGGGCCTGACATTTTGAGCCATAGGGTGTCTGCAGAGATGCTTCTCGGGAGGCATAATTGATGTAGATTGCCATGAATGTTTCAGATCTTGCTTCTCTTTTCAACCCTGCCCCTTTTTATCCCAATTTGGGATGAACATTTGATGAGTATCCGAATTCTCTGCAAAATGGAGGGCCCAGCAACTACAGAACCAGCATTATATAAGCCTTTCCCTCAGGGAGATCCTAAAAACAGGCAGTTGCGACTGGCAGTTGCGCTGCATAGCCAAGGACATGTTTTGGTTGGCGCTTGAAACACCCAGAACTGATCCTGTCAAGTTCAGGGGCCTACTTGCACGGCCTGCCTATCAATGAGAGTCAGCTGCAAAGCATAAGACGCTTGGCATCGCTTGGCCACGAGCCGCAAGGGAGCTGTCAAGCAAGTCAGCCTGACATTCTTTAAAAACAACCGCTAATCAAACATGGCAATAACTATTAATTAACAATAATTAACAAATTATTTTCATAACATGTCCCTTGATCAATGGAGCTTTGAACGGTTTTTCATCAGGGAAAATCACTAAAATCAGCTGGGACAATGCCAAAAAATCCAGGACATGTCACTGCAGATCTGGTGGTGGTGGATGACGTGACGCTGCAGCACCTGGGTCAGCTCAGCAACCTGCGGACGGTAGGTGTGGAGCGCCCAGCAGTGGAGCCGGGTGGACACAGTGGATGACGCCATTTGGGAGGGCGGTGAGTTGGGGACCAGGAACTGACCTCCAAAAAATATACCCTTTGGTTATTTAACATAGCCATGGAAAACCATCTATAAATGGGTCATTTTCCATGGCTATGTTAAATAACCAGAGGGTACATCAAAGCTAATGGTCAGTTCCTGGTTAATGGATTTGAATGGATTTAATATGATTTAATGGATTCCTGGTTAATCGTGAATCATCAAAGCCAATGATTAATGGAGCATCATGGATTCCTTTGTGTCAAACGCAGGTGGGAATGTGGAGATTCGCTACAATTTGAAATTGACCGACATCTCGGGTCTTTCCAACCTCGAGGTAATTGGAGGAGAGGTGGCAGGGCCTGGCAGGGGGAAAGGCTGTAGACTCTCCAGCTCCCACAGCAATAACCTCTGAGCACCGAATAGACCTGTAATGCCGACTGGGATTTACACACTTCGGTTGATGAATCACGTGGGCTGCCACCAAACAGCGACAATCTGATACGTATTGAGATCAGATAGTACCTCGCAAAAAAAAAACAACCAGGGGCTTATTGTTGTATGCAACTCTCAATCTCCATGTGAATTGATTGACCTTTCCTTAAGCCACCCTGCCATGATATTGTGGCTGCAGCCCAGCGAGTCTGCTTGGAAATGGCCCCATGGGGCCCATTGGGGCCCCATGTATGTGGTGGGTTCATTATGTTCATCCCATCCAGTTGTAATTCGCAACAAATAAGATATGGAGATAGATATGATACACATAGAAAATCATAGAAATAGAAATCTAGAACATCATCCCTTGAGTATTAAACTAATCCCTTTCTATGGTCCCAGCTATATCATCTATATCCACACATGTGGTTTCATCCCGAACCCATGGTTTATAACTGGCCAAGCACCAGTTGCAGGATCTCTGAATATCCTCTTCAATCACCAGCTCAGTCCCTCGATGTGGGAACAGTGGTCGATAAACGCCCGGTTGCGGCCAGCTGGTTTGTGAACCACGTTCGGGTTGATACAAGGTATGCGTTTATGTATGTCGGTATATGATATGAATTATATAATATATGTTTGTAAATGCATCTATACGCGCAGGTATTGATATGCGTATGAAAATCAATATGACAATTGTTCTTGTTTAGAAACCTGTATTAATCTCCACCAAAAAAACCATATGTTTCTTGCATCCATTGGGACGCATGGGGGCCGGGGAATGCTTTGGTCGGCAAGGCGACTTACCTGGCTTCACCAAGCTAAAGGTCATCGGAAATTCCTTGCGGATCACGCACAATCACAAGCTTACGAGCATCACAGGCCGGCATGGGAAGCTATCACAGAGGTGGTCAGAATCATGCTGAGGGGGTGTAACACCTCTATCGTATTCAACATGGTGTAGCCTGGATTTTTGCAGTGCCTGGAGGCAAACATGGATTTCATGGATTTCATGGAAAAAATCAAAGGGCATTTTTCATTCCCGGCCGCCTGTCATCGCCTGTCTGTGTCAGGCTTCCCTGCTTTGGTGCGCATTGGCCGAGATTTTGGCCTCCGGGGCAACAGCCAGTTGCTGGTTGCACCCGAAATGCCAAGTCTCCGGGCCATTGATGGCAACGTGGAGGTCCAGCCGTCCAGCCTGGATCAGCCGTCGGATCAGGGGGATCACGGCAGATTCCATCAAGAAAACCTACCTGTAGATCCCAGGACCAAACGGTCTCAATGACGCAGTTCTCGTGCCTATTTCCTATTCAGTTCCTATGTCAATCGTTTTCAATCTGTTTAATTCATGGATTTGTTGTTACCTGCTTTCTTGTAGAAGGGGCTGTTGCCTGGCCTAGCCTTTCCTCTCGATCCTCTCGGATATATGAACATGGCGGAAGGTGATCTTCAATCCAGCCATGCATTCAGTGGACAACATGGTCATGGCTTTGGAAACGCTCCAGGGGAGGTTCATGATCAAGGAGTGGCTGCGGACTAGGCAACCATCTGGGTAAATTATAATATTTTACTAACCTGAATTAAGGCCATTTGGGGATGATTTCCCTTCTAGCCATGATTCGAGTGAGGTGGAAGTGAGGTCGTTATAATTTACCCAGAACCATGATTGTCGCCTCGACATTTAGGGTGAAGGGGTTTGCAAACTTCTGTATGAATGTTGGACGATGGGAACACTTCGCACGCAGAAAATCCATGAACATCAGAAAGAGTATTGTCTATTGTTTGTCTGATTTTGTCTGCTTCTCATGGATCAAAAGACTTGTCCACCTTTGCAACCTCCCTTTCCACCCGTTATCCTTTATTATGTTGTTTGGATGATGAGGCATTTGCCGTCTACGATGCCAAATGGGCTTAATTTTTGTCAAGAAGTCAACTGTAGTTCCTCAGAAGCTTGAGGCCATGCTGCATGTGGCACATACCCTGACACCACTTGACAGCAACCGATAGGACAACGACAATCTGACAAACATCACCATACTGCCAAACATCTCCAAGATAGGCGCCATGCAGCCATCAGCGTTTGGCCTGTGCAAGTGGTTGAAGCATGTTGAAGTCTGGTGCTCCTATTCTGTAGGATTGCTCCACCGACATGACTGGTGAAGCAAAAGCAGGCTTCCCTTATCCTCATGCAATTAGTATCAATATGTAATATGTATCAATTAGTTACTGTACTAGCAATTAGTATGAGTGACTATTGAGTGACTAAATGTTATTAATACTACGTAGTTGATGGCGCCTTTTTTAATATTAACCTATGAGACTATCCTTTTTGGTGTGAGACAGCCGTAGGCAACGCCTTTGAGTTGAGCTTCAATGATGGTATCACCGAGGCACCGCTGTGGGACGTGACGTGACCCTTTGTTCACTGCATGGATTTAAGGATCGCCCAGGGGGTACATCCCATGGTATCAGACCCCAAACAGCATACGGGTCTCCAAAAGGATAAACACTTCATGTCACTTCATGTAGATTAATGGATAGTATGCCTACATAACACTGCACACACACATATATAATCATATATATATATATCCCTACGACCTACTTTGTTATATTTGGATGATGATGATGATGATGATTTATTTGGCCATTCTCTAGACCCCTATGCCTTCCTTAGGTGCATGGTCTACCCAAGCTGGATCAGCCGCTGCAGTTGCATTGGGAGGGCGTGGTCATTGTGGGACTTGCGGCTATGTGGAAGCCGGAGTCCCCCTCCCCAGCGACCATTGTAATTACTGTACCCTCTAGTTATTTAGCATAGCCATGGAAAATTGCCCATTTATAGATGGTTTACCTATTGAAAATGGTGATTTTTCCATGGCTATGTTAAATAACCAGATGGTATCTTGATCACCACAATCGTAGTAGTAGTAGTCGTGATTATCGTGATCGCTGTCAGCGTTTTGGAATGGGCCCCGGCAAATGGCAAATCCTACGTAGCCTTTGCAAATCCTTTCCTTCATTGTTGGATATTCCCAGCAGCCTCCAGAGAACGACTACCTAGGCTCGGGGGGTTGACTATCAAGAGCAATCCTTCACTGCGGGTCGTGGGTGGCTTTGAGTATTTACAGGCCATGGCTGGCCATGGGCTGGGCTGGAAGCAGAGCCCCGATGGGGGTTGTAAAGTAAAGACCTGAGGCTGAAGACCCCTTGAAGATGTGAAGCCTGTTCTAGGTGAACCGGTGTCATGATGCGTGTGTGAAGGTGATTCTTGTGAAATCCTTGCATAGAAGCAGAACCGAGGCGGCTTAAGACATTTTAAGAACATGACCTGGTTGGGATATGGCCTATCAATCTAAACTGGCTACCCGTTTACCACACTTATTTGGCCAGAGGAGTCTCAGCTGTGGTCAGGTTCTGGAATCAGCAAATCGAGTTCCAGGACACCAGTCCTGATGATGCGACGATGTGGGACAACTTTGCAGATCATTCCGGGTATTGTTCGATTTGTTTTGAAGATTTGCGCTTGTTGTGGGTCATTGTGGCTGTTCTGGCCACTGTGGTTGTTGGGATTGGCAGTAGTTTTTTTTTTTTTTGCGTTGCCTTTGTTTCAGTTTCCGTGTTGCTGTTGCTGTTGCTGTTGGTGTTGTTGTTGTTGTTGTTGTTGTTGGGTTTCTCTAGACTCTAAATGTTTGTTGTTTCGGTGTTTCTTTTTGGTTCTTGTTCTTGTTGTCGTTATTGTAGTTGTTCCTACCCATTGCAGGAGCCTTTGAGGTGATGTTTAACGGCGCCCTGGAAGATGCTCGGTGCTGTCTGGTGTTCCTGTTTTTGTTTTGTTTGGGAACCCCAGCTGCTTCATACATCGTGCGACATCGCGGGTCGGATAAGGGAACTGTGGCCGATCTTTGGGCTCGGTTTCGGGCAGCAAGCTTCCCTGCCTTCCCTGAGGTTTGCACATGACAACTTGTTTGAGTCCTGCAGCCCCGATACGTCCCCTTATTTGAACTGAGTCATGAGGCAAGTGAGATCAAGTTCAAATAAGTTCAGTGTTTCAACATTTTCAGCTTCGACATAGTTCCCCTTAGCCCAATCGACATCCCAACCCCTTGAGATCATCATCGAGGACTTCCGTGTGCCTCATTTGGTCAGCGTGGGCGACCTCACGGTGATTGACAACGACCAGCTGCCAATCGCACACTTCCCGCGGCTGCGCTCAGTGGCGGGTGACGTGCAGGCCCATTGGGTCTGGGAGATTCTGGGAGTTTCAGCGTGCCGTAGCCTTGGAGCAGCTGCAATCCAGGTTGTTTGAGTGGTATAAGCAGGGAAGGGATTAAAACCATCTTGTTTCTCTCAGAGATATAGCATGATATGGCTAAGAAGCCAATTCGGATGCTACTTGAAACTCCAAACAAGTCCATGCGGTTGGAAGAATGTTTTTCAAAAAAGTGTTTCGTTCCCCGGCCAGGTGTCCTACAATGCGAAGCTGAGGAGTTTCAGTAGTCCAGGCAAGCCGTTGCGAAATGACAGGGGGTGCAACTGTCCGATTGAGCTCGAGCATGGACTCATATGGACTCACTCGGGCCATAACATTTACCCTCTGGTTATTTAACATAGCCATGGAAAATTGCCCATTTATAGATGCTTTACCTATTAAAAATGGTGATTTTCTTTTTCTATGTTAAATAACAAGATGGTAACATTTATCACACTGTGGGTTTGGGAGTCTTAGCTTTCGAACCCGTTCTTAAGTGATTGCTGCGGTAACACTTTCCCACTGAACATTTGAAGCATTGACCAGAGACATGTAGCAGGATGATGCAGGATGAACCTGCCATGTTCAGCATATCTCAGCATCCCATCCCCATTGTGAGGTCGGTTTTACATGCTCCCTACATGGCAAGCTATTGGGCAAATGGATGCAAATGGAGTATGGTTTATAGTTTTGGGCCTTGCCGCATCTAAACTTAGATGATTTGGATCTTTGCAAAAGTCCTGAAATTCAAAATAATTCAAATTTGAGCTGGGTAAATCGCCCCATTTCCATTTTTTGGGGATGGGCAACAAATTCACCAGGTGCCTCTTCGGTCGCGAGCCTATCGGTTTTGGCCAACTTTGAGTTGACCCAGGCGGACAGATTTCCGACCGATTTTTGTCAGTCGAGTCTAATGACTGCGATGCCATGCGAAAGCAAAAAGGATTCCTAGGCATGTCGAATCAGTGAATCCATGTGAATCATCATGTTTGTTATCGTAAAAAATTGTTTCTTTCCTGTGTTGAAATCATGTGAAAACGATGCTGAAAGATGTTGAAGGCTCGATTTTTAACTTCCATTTCCAATCAACCAATATTCAACCAATCAACATCAACACTTGACACATCATACTTCGTTCTCCAGGGAGATCACTTGTGATGTACCCCATGGAGCCATCCAGGTGACCATGACGAATTTGACGCGGGTGAAGGGTCCGATGGCCATCTCCTTCAACAAAGCCTTAGAGACGTTGTCGGACTTCGATTCGCTGCAGCAGGCGACCGAGCTGCGGCTTGCAGGACTTGTTTGGTTCAGTGGTTTGGATCATTTTCATTGGCAATTCTTGTATATCTAGTTGTCTAGGCAGTCTAGTCTTATCATGTCTTATCTAGTCTACATTTACATACAATCTAGACTACTCTTATCTCATCGTATCATTTATCGTATCCTATCTTGTGCTATCTTATCGAATCCTGTCTCGTCCTACCTCATCTAACTACCTGCCTATCTACACCGGGGGTCACCGGGGCGTGCTTAAACCCTTCGAGGTGTTGAACAACCTGGAGATCAAGGGCAACCAACGGCTGAAGGACATGGCTTGAGACAGAAAACATGAACCGAAATATATGGGCATCTAAATAGGTCAATCAATGACAATCATCTATGTGGTATCTTTTCCATGTTTGATTACCAGGGAGTATCAACAAAGGTTTTGGAACCAGTTCGTTGTGGTACCGTGTACTTCAAAGGTGTCTTCTTGGTGCCTGAGACATGATTCTTCCTGCTGAACATTGCCTGCGATGCAAAGAACATAGGGCATTAAGACACGCTGAACCCAACAAATGAACAGAAATTTGTCACAATTCAGCATTTGGGGGTAAAAACCATATCTCGTAAAAGTATTTTATTGTATTTTGTTCTTGCGTTGCCTACAAAGAAACAAACAGATACAAACTCAAATGCAAATGACAAACTGACGAATCCATAAAGAACTCAAGGCTAAATATTACACATAATTATACATAATTATCTGGTAGTTGCAACAAAGGTCCTCGCGGGATTGTATACGAGGATGGCCATCGGTGTCTCAAAATCATCCTTTGCACAAGTTTTTTTTTGTCCTCCTGAGTTCGCTAAAGCAATATTTGAATTCCGGTTGGTAGTAGCCACAGTTTTTGTTTGGTTCTTCATCATGTGTCATGTCTCTAGTGTCGAATTGCTTGTTTGTTGGTGTTGTGGGAAGTTTATGGAAGTTTAGGAATGCAGACTGGGAAGGACGGTTGCTTGTGGAGAACATTGCTACTGTAATGATCTGATCTGAAACTGCACCTCTAAGCTGGATCGGGGTTGGAGCACGTTGGAGCCACTGTGGAGTTGATGGTGCGCACCACACCGTTTTAGGGTCTAACAACCATAAAACGTTTGTCATTTCCAATGTAGATTGAGTATATACTTTCCAGTAGCAAGAAAGTGGCTTAAGGAATCCCAGCTAAAGTTAAATATGGAGTTTCACCAAAGTTTGATTCGAGTTTTTTCGGCTAAGAATGGCTGAATCACATGATTTACATCAAACACACAAGAACAGAAGACCCTCCTCATCCCCCTAGATTGCAGCTGCTCCCGCAGGATGTTAGCACCTTCCAAAACTTGCAGTTGATTGGTGGGAGCTTCCTTGCGCCTGGGACATTGGCTGGTTTTTACTAGAGGGACAATGTTGCCGTTGAGCGGCTGTGCTGCTTAATTTGACCAAAGCCTTTCCGCAAGCTTCACTCCATCAGCTCTCATTCTGCCAGGTAGAGAATAACACGTCCTTGGAGGATATGAGTGGCCTCTCTCAGGACTTGACAGTCGCAGGCAACATGGAGACTCTTGTCACTGGGGCAAGGCCTCAGGCTTGATGGGGCAAGGTTTCCTGCAAATGTTCCCTGACATCATCCCCATGACCCTGGATTTTCCATCCGTGCGAGTCTATCATTGGATCATCTTCTGGCTTTGGGGTGCCATGCGGTGCCATGCGGTGCCATGCGGTGCCACTACCCACTGTCACCCGGGCCAAGGATATCGAACAACGACAAGCTGCTGAAACTCAGCAGCCTTGAAACTCTACCAGTGGTAAGGGGCTTTGCAGTCCTTAGCGCTTCGGCAGCACTGCTGAAGATAGTATTGGTTGTCAAGTCAACATGCAGGATAGACAGTCAGCAACCTTGTAATATATTGTCATATATTGTCAATATTTGTAATGACCATTCCAAGTCACCTTGCTGATTTTACCATTCCAAGTCATACTGAGGGAACCATGATGTCATGGGCCACTAGAGGATACACAAGGACACTATAGGTAATTATAGGTAGTATTGGCAGTAGTATTAAAGGTCATCCGCATCCACAAGATGAATAAAAACTGGACACCTCCGGTGGCTTTTCAACCACTTTCCGAAGTAGCTCTTGTAAGGCCTCTTTAGGGCCCTTCAGCTTCACCATTTCCAGCTCGGGAACCCCGCCTCCGGCGGTGTGGCTTGAAGGCATCAACTGCACAGGGAACTCCGTGCGCCCGCCCGACATTCCGGAGTGCGTGAGCTGCGCGTCCTGGGAGGTGCCAAATTTGGATCGTACCAGCTGCAAGCCCAACTACATCTTCGTGCTGGTGGCCCCTTTGGCGTGTCGAGAAATGGGGCTATGTCTCCAAACGGCGTGAAGACTCCGAAATGATTCACACGATGATTTTGGGGTGAACTATTTGATTCTTGATGGGTGGATGATAGATATCAATGATATCAATACATTTAAAATCATTTAAAGATATGGAAGGATATGGAAAGATACGATTGGGGATGGGGTGAGAATGGGTTTGGGTTTGGATGGATTTGGATATTGATGTGAGGTTGTGAGGTGGACTAGTGACTAGGTATTTGCTAGGGGAATCAGCGAGGGTTTTGATCCTGCCATTCGTCTGGGAGGTCATGCCGAGTCATGCCCTTGATGAGTATGCAGTATTGGAATGTCACGTTGGCGCCACGCAGATGAGGTCGGTTTCATCTATTTGTTGGCTTTCTGCCTTTCGGTGGCCCTCTGCATGACCCTGAGGACTGCGATGGACTGGGGTGTGGTGAGTTGCTGTTTTGGCTTAGATTTCGCGATCCTGGATTGATGGGAAACTGGTATTGCTTCTGCCAAAATAAGTAGGATAAGATGGATAAGTAGGCCAAACATCTTGCAGCGTGAAGTGTAAGCTTCCCAACAGCGCAGCAGCACCCCCCAAGGGTGATGCCAATGGCAGGAATGTCATGGTTGTGGACGCCATCATCATCTCATTGAGTGGCTGTGTCCTCCTTCGTACCACTGAAAGGTGGGATGGATTCACCGTGAATTCATGGTGGGTTGATGGGGTTGGAAGGCCGGAGGTCACTGATTCAACGCAGCTAGTGGGGCTTCAGCCATTGTCTACTTCCCAATCACCCCCTAAAATGTCCATGACCGCTATAGCTGGGATGGTTAAGCCCAAGTGAAGATTGCTATGATTGCTGGGTGGCTCGGCATATCTTGGAATCATCTAAAGGTTGATTCAGCACCGTTAGATCCCTGCACAGGCATTATTTACTTCGTGGCTTCTGGGGAAGGCATTTTCCATTGTGGATCCAGGGTACAGGCACGGAGGGGCGGCTTGGCCGTCTCAAACCTGGATGGTCAATCAAGCACAAAAACGCGTGAAAAGGAGCACCAGTCAATCTCACTTCCAACCCTGAAAGTCAAATGACCCATTCTACTGACCATGGTAGTGATAATCCACAAGTAACAAATATAATATATAAAATTATATATACATACATACATATATATATATGTACAAACATGGTAAAATGATGTAAAATGACATAGAATTTGAGTCTTCGGGATTTTCTGGACATCATTACAGTCGATTCATCGGCTCAGATCCTTACAACGGCAGGCTGTGATTTCCTGGACCGCGCGAAGAAACCCATTCGTGCCAGAGCGGTAGGTGCCACTTGGCTATGGCATGCTATGGCAGGATGAAACCTGGAAGAGGGGCAGACCCAATAATAAAACATCTGCAAACGGGGTCTATTAGTGGGAATTCCCCCCTTGGTGATGATGTATAAATTACCACTGAATGGCTGGTTTTTAAGGCGATGGTTTATTATTGGGTTTACCACATGACGGTTTAAGTTTAGTGTCAATGGAGAGGATTTGACTCACCAACATATCCAACCATACATGCTTGGTGGTTTCGTTCAAAAAAATCCATGTCGATCCCAATTTTTCTGAGATTTCCATTGGCCGTTGGCCCCCAACCATTGATCAATGAGGACATCGAGTTGGAACTGCTGGTCCGCATGGATAAGAACGTTAGCGCACGCAGGACGCTGAGTTCGCTACCTCTGTCGGAGGCGCCGTAGCGCCTTTCGGGTCCAGGAGAGGGCGGGGCATGAGATTTTGGACGGTTACCCACTGAAGGTAGTGTTTAGATGTGTTTAGATGTGTTTAGTAGATCACGGACTTTTCCTTTCTTTTTTACAAACTAAACGGTTATTGAGAGGAAATATCTCGAAGTGACTTTTCGTAGTGGATTTATTGTGGCCCAACCTGCAGAAAGGGATCCTTCACCAAGTGGAGGTCTCCTTGCAACCGACCATGGATTCTGCGATGGACTTCACCAAGACGGATGCCCCTCGCAGAAAAGTCAATGCCCCAAAGATGTGTTGGAAGATGATGAACCTATTGCATATGGGTGATTATCATCGATTATTAGTGATTATTAGTGATTGTTAGTGATTATTAGTTTAGTTTATTGTTAGTGATTATGAATTGATTAATTATACGATATTATACGTGATTATGAATGATTAAATTATATTGATGATTATATCATTGATGACTATGTTGATGATTATCCGTGATCATTTCTGATTATTTGATAGTACGTACTATTGTAATAATTAATAATCATGATTAATCACTAGTATGTTTTCCATATTTTTCCCGTTTCCAGAATTTCCAGCGCTGAAATTTCCGGAAGTTACACACTTCGCTGGGCAGCTGAGGGCTCCTGCATGGTGAGTTGCCAGGGCTTTGCCGTGGTCAAAAGCCCATGGGAGTTGCTCTCCGCCGGCCTGGGCCTTCCATGTTTGGCACCCTGGCACCTGTGGCTGCCCCTAGTAATGTGAATGTTGATGTGAAGGTTGGTTTATGTTCTTTTTTAATACATATTTCACACACACACACATATATATATATATATACACAGTATATCATATACACTGTAATCCCCTGTTATATCATGGTTATAACATAGCTATGGCAAATCTCCATTTTTATGAACGGACCATTTCCCACCACTATGTGAAATTGATCAGTTGATCAACTTAGATACCTTAGATTCTATGAGATTAAATATCGCTTGGACATGATGGAGTTACAGACAACTGATAAAGTCGTGCCTCGACCCTCAAACGTAAGCGAACTCTGACTTCAAAATAAGTTGTTCTTTTTGATCACCAACTTCCGATGACTGGATAGTACCATGGTGTTTGGTGGATTTTTGATATGCAAGTTGGGGCAAGGAATGCGTTTAGGTTGGTTTTGTTCACTATTCCTTGGATCGTTTTGGATGGGCTCAACAAATTTCAGCGTACATTGTTGAGATATTACAGGTATACCCAGTCTTCCAAAAAGTCAGCACGGCTTCCCCCATGGATTTTCCCTGCCACGCATCGATCATTTGTAAGGTATGGGCGTTTATCCTCGTTGTGGCCATGTCTGCGATGATCTACTTAGGGGACTCCTCTGTTGCGTGGCAAACCAAGGGGGAAACGACGGTGAAAATGGTGGCTTTCATGAAGCAGATGGGTTTTGCTGTTTCACAAGTTTAGGACCCGAAAAAACGGACAACTGACAACTGACAATGGCTTGAAGGCCCTGCTGCGAGTTGAAGGTCCCATCGTACTCCGAACATTTTAACATCTAATTTGAATATGCAAAATCCCCGTTTTCACAACTCCTTATAGTGACGAATCATATGGATTTGTTTGAAAACAGGGTGCCTCGAATTTTGATGCTTAATCGCCATTTCCCCCATACAACCTGCCATAAACCCCGCACGTTTACCCAATGATTGCGGATCAATCACCCCCACTAAAAGCTCCCGGCTGGTAGAACAACCCAAATCCACATGGTTGGCTATACATCCCATATCATATGCCATGTCATATCTCCATAAAATAGCCACAAAACATGAAACAGCCATCAAGTAGCAAACAGCCACAGGATAGCCATAACATAGCAATAAACCACAATAAACCACACTGGCGATAGTCAGATCACCACAGCTTCATCAAAAAATCGCCACTTAAAACTAGCACATCAGCACATCATCTTTTTCAAATCTCAGGACATCCCAGTACCGGACCTCCTTTTGAGCGCCCTCCAAAGCTTCGCGTGCGGCGCCCTGGCGGCGCTGCTGCTGCGTCTGCTGGCGGTGCTGCGGCGCCGCAGGCAGCGCATGCAGCGCAGCTGGCAGCTGAGAGAACTGCAGCTGATGGCGGAACTGGAGAAGGCGACCGGGGCAATGCTAAAATGGAAGATATACACACACACACACATATATATATATATATAAATAGATGTAGATATAAATATGGATATAAATATAAATACGGTATAATAATATAGAATCACAGCTGTATGTATGTATGTATGTATGAATTTGTAATTTGTAACACATATTCTAATATGATATACTGTATGTGTGTACACAGCGAGAAATACATAATAGGATCTAATCTAAGCAACAATAATTCGATAGGGCGAACCAAAAAGGAGGTGTAGAAACCTAGCATTTTACATGGGATATAGATTGATATGGACTATAAACAACAATCACTGGGACATGAGGGGTAAACCAAACAGTGATCATTAAAAGAACACGTGTTTTAATGCCACTTTTGGTGAACATCACCATATCGGAAAAACAACTAATAAGCTGATGGGAACCGAGTTTTTTCTTTTAATGGAAATTTGATGGGCTTTAACATTATTTGATCAACAATGGATTGGAAAATGTAGCCAATGTGGAGGTATATATAACAACAACAAGAACGATCAAAGTTGGGGGTCTGTTGGTACCCCCACATTTTGGGTCGCCGAGTGCATAGCTGGTCACGGGGTCTCAAACTGGGTCCATGTCCATCCCTATACTTGAAAGCAAGGCAAAACGCATAGTCGTTTGAACTACCATTTGGTAATTTAACATAGCTGTGGAGCATGGTTTGTTTGTAGATGATTTACCTATTAAGAATGGTTGCTTTCCATAGCTACCTTAAATTACTAGAGGGTAGCAAATTCTTTTTGTTTGGGACCGTTGGGACTTGGGTCCCAAGCGGTTTTATTGGGGTGGAAGTGGCCGATCACGGTTTCAAGAGGAATCAACTAACAGGTGGGGCTCTAGAATGATTGCAAGATGACTCATCTATAACAAGTGCAGCACTGGGATCAGGATCACTGCAAGGCTTTCAGCGTGACCTCGAAATTACACAACTTTCTGGAACTGTCGCTTGCGTAAAAATGCCGAGAGATGGAGTGCCACAATGCAATCCTACAGGGGGATTGGTTGCCGTCGCATTGTAACAGCCACATACGCACGTAGCAATACATCATTCAGCAAGAGAGTATGAACATGTATGAACAATTATGATCACGTTTCTAAAAAAACGCGCGAAAGGATAGGCTGAGGCGAAAAACCTTGACCCTACCAGGCTACCCTGGGTACCCTGACCCAGCACCTTGAAAGCACGCGAGTTTTATCGCTCCCGGAGGCCTCCTGGGATGGCGATGAGAAGGAGATTGGTCGAGTCCAGAAGGAGTTGGCCAAGCGAGCTTGGACACAGCAGCGGCTGAACAGCCACATGCAAGAACTGCAGTGCAGACAAAGTCAGGAACCGGGGAAATGTGCCATGGTCAAGTGTATAGCCAGCCCGTTGGGGATGGGAATCATCAATCAATTTCTATAGGGAGATTGGTAGATAGAGAGAGAGAGAGAGAGACTCAGAGAGAGAGAGAGAGAGACTCAGAGAGAGAGAGAGAGATATATAAGGGAGGGCGAGAGAGGGATATATATATATATAATTATATATATATGTGTGTGTGTGTACATATACACATACCAACCGTACGGGTTCCTATATGAGGTATATAGATGACCACAAACCACATGCCATGTTTTGACCCCAGGAAATATGGGGTAGCTGAGCCTCCAGGGGGATGGACGTCAATCTTGTGGGATGTGCATGGTGACCCTTCTGATTATGTAGCCCTTCCTTATATTGGGATATTGCTCCGGACTGGCCATGATATACATGTTACTGTTATTACCTGTTTGCAGATGATAAAGGCTGATAAAGCTGCCCGAAAGGTATTTTTTTTGCCTCAAAGTTCATTGCAATTCACAACAGCTCTGGTGTGATGCCGGTTTAATCCAAGAAGCTTGTGGGGATTGAATCGTGAATGAACCTCCAGCCCTGCAGCGCGAAGCCGCTTGCTCTACCCTGTCAGGAGGCGGGCGTGAGTGTGGCATACATTTTGTCCATGGAATTTCTGCAGCTTTCGCAGAGCAGAAGTGGCAAAGATGATCCGAACTTCTATGACTTAAAGGTGGCCGGGCTGCCAAAGCCCTGTGGTGTTTGGGGAGTTGGGTAGGCAGGTGTTAGCTGCTAGCCAAAGGATCCAGGCTTTGGAAATGTTTGGTCAACCACGACATGGAGAAACTGTAGAAAAATCCACTGGGGCCGTCTCTTTCACATGTGAACAACTGAGAGCACACAGAGTGTAGGTTTCACATGATAGATTAGTGAATAGATTGAAAACTGAAAGAGAGGAATGAACGAGCAAACCAATGAATATCATCACCATTTTTCCCAAAAGCATCTCCGATGCTTGGGTTCTCGTTTAGTTGCACTCGCCGCGGGGGAGCGAGACTGAGTGGTCGACGGAGATGTGTTGGATGGAAGGAAGGAAGGAAGGAAGGAAAAGGAAGGAAGGAAAAGGAAGGAAGGAAAAGGAAGGAAGGAAAAGGAAGGAAGGAAGAGGAAGGAAGGAAGAGGAAGGAAGGAAGAGGAAGAAAAGAAAAGGAAGGAAGGAAAAAAAAGGAAGGAAAAGGAAGGAAGGAAAAGGAAGGAAGGAAAAGGAAGGAAGGAAAAGGAAGGAAGGAAAAGGAAGGAAGGAAGGGAAGAAAGAAGGAAAGGAAGGGAAGGAAAAGGAAGGAAGGAAAAGGAAGGAAGGAAAAGGAAGGAAGGAAAAGGAAGGAAGGAAAAGGAAGGAAGGAAAAGGAAGGAAGGAAAAAAGGAAGGGAGGAAGGAAGGAAAAGGAAGGAAGGAAAAGGAAGGAAGGAAAAGGAAGGAAGGAAAAGGAAGGAAGGAAAAGGAAGGAAGGAAAAGGAAGGAAGGAAAAGGAAGGAAGGAAAGGGAAGGAAGGAAAAGGAAGGAAGGAAAAGGAAGGAAGGAAAAGGAAGGAAGGAAAAGGAAGGAAGGAAAAGGAAGGAAGGAAAAGGAAGGAAGGAAAAGGAAGGAAGGAAAAGGAAGGAAGGAAAAGGAAGGAAGGAAAAGGAAGGAAGAAAAAGGAAGGAAGGAAAAGGAAGGAAGGAAAAGGAAGGAAGGAGAAAAGGAAGGAAGGAAAAGGAAGGAAGGAAAAGGAAGGAAGGAAAAGGAAGGAAGGAAAAGGAAGGAAGGAAAAGGAAGGAAGGAAAAGGAAGGAAGGAAGGAAAGAAGGAAGGGGAAGGGAGGAAGGGGAAGGAAGGAAGGAAAAGGAAGGAAGGAAAAGGAAGGAAGGAAAAGGAAGGACGGAAAAGGAAGGAAGGAAAAGGAAGGAAGGAAAAGGAAGGAAGGAAAAGGAAGGAAGGAAAAGGAAGGAAGGAAAAGGAAGGAAGGAAAAGGAAGGAAGGGAAGGGAAGGCAGGGAAGGAAGGGAAGGAAGGGAAGGAAGAAGGGAAGGAAGGGAAGGAAAAGGAAGGAAGGAAAAGGAAGGAAGGAAAAGGAAGGAAGGAAAAGGAAGGAAGGGAAGGGAAGGAAGGGAAGGAGGAAGGGAAGGAAGGGAAGGAAGAAG
>CAMXCT020000233.1:7502-34838 GCA_947184155.2 Cladocopium goreaui | reverse complement strand
GAGGAAACCGTGGAAATAGCTTGCGGAGAGCCTTGCTGGGAGGGAGCGAGACAGCATGCTGGACGGGACAAAACCGTGGAAATAGCTTGCGGAGAGCTTAGCGAGACAACATGCTGGACGGATAGGAAACCTTGAAAATAGTTTGCGGCAGAGCTGTTGGCACGGGTTTTTTCAGGACAAATGCCATCATTGCGATTGGCCTGAAAAAATTGTGGACCCAAGACTGGTCAAATGGTCCCAAGACCGGTCAAACGGTTTGCAAAGGCTGAAAGATGGGACATGCACAGAGAAGCTTTTACACAAAAAAAGCCTTTACACAGAAACTTTGACACACAGACGCGTTTACAGAGACACAGAGGAGTCTTGACACAGAAGCCTTTACGCACAGAAGCTTTTTTGCACAGAGTAGCTTTTACACACAGAAGTCTTTACACAGAGAAGTCTTGAGACAGAGAAGCCTGTACACACAAAGGCTTTTACAGAGAGAAGCCTTTCGCACAAAGAAGTCTTGACACAGAGGAGCTTTTACGATAGAAGTCCTTACACAAACGAGATTTACACGCAGAAGGTGTTACAGATAGACGTTCTTTCGGCGCACAGAAACTTTAACACAGAGCAGCTTGTACACACAGAAGCTTTTACACAAAAAAGCCTTTACACAGAGAAGTTTTTCACACAGGAGCTTTTGCACAAGAAAACTTTTACACAGGAAAGCTTTTACACACAGAAACTTTCACACACAGAAGCTTTGTACACAGAGAAGTCTTTGCACAGAGGAGCTTTTGCACACAGAATCTTGTACACACAGACGCTTTCACACACACACAGGAGGTTTTACAAACAGACAACTTTACGGCGCACAGATTTTTTACACAGAGCAGCTTTTACGCAGCGAAGCTTGTACACACAGGGGGCTTTTTTACACAGAAGCTTTTACATAAGGTTTTTTTAATACACAGAAGCTTTTACACACAGAAACCTTTACACACAGAAGCTTTTACACACAGAAACTTTTACACACAGAAGCACAGAAACCTTTACACACAGAAGCTTTTACACACAGAAACTTTTACACACAGAAGGTTTTACACACAGAAGCTTTTAACACAAAAAAACCTTTAAACAAAGGAGCTTTTACACACAGACGGGTTTACACAGAGAAGTCTTTACACACGGAGGCGTTTACACAGGAAAGAGTTTACACGGAAGCGTTTACACAGAGTAGTTTTTACACAGAGAAATCTTTACACAAAGAAGTCTTGACACAGAGAAGCTTGCACACACAGAGGCTTTTACACACAGAAGCCTTTTACACAGAGCGGCTTTTTCACAGAGGAGCTTTTACACAGAGGAACTTTTACACAGAGAAGCTTGTACACTCAGAGGCTTTGACACAGAGAAGTCTTTTACACAGAGAAGCTTTTGCACACAGAAGCTTTACACAAACAAAACCTTAACACAGAGGAGCTTTTACAGACAGAAGCTGGTACGCAAAGAAACTTTCGCAAACAGAAACTTTTACACACAGAGCGCGTTTTACACAGAAGATTTTACACACAAGAGCTTTTACACCAAAAACCTTTACACAGAGAAGTTCTTGCCCACAGAAGCTTTTACTTGCAGAAGCTTTTATGCAAAGAAGCTTTTGTACAGAGAAGTCTTTACCCATCTTTTATCATGTCTCATTTTTCATGATCATTTGCCATCTGTCACCTTCATATATATCTTCGTTTTCATGCTCTTTTGGTCAGCTCCCTCTGTCGTTTAATTTTCATTTCGTTCTGTCCGTCCACGCTTCGTGCTCGCTCCCTCTGCGGCGAAGCAAACTAAACGAGAACGCAGAAATAGATAGCGACTAGACAGATGGGATAGAGTTAATTACATTAACAGAAATAGCGACTAGAAGACTGTAGGCGTAGCTGACACAGCATGCTGTGGTGAATCGTGGCCCCTGATACCATCAGTGCGCACGATGTTTAAGTAAAGATCTTACGTCGATTTCGTGCAGAGCACAGCTGGCCACACCCCAAGATTTTCAAGAAAAGGCGTGCTGTGTGCCGTCTTGCTTTTGGGTTCTCTGGCCCACCTTGTTTCGACATGAGAGAGAAATGCGCACACTGCGCACCCACAAACTTAAGACAGAATAGTATATGACCATCTATCTATCCATCTATCCATCTCTCTTTCTCTCTTTAGATATAATTACACACACACACACATATTTATATATACACATGCACATATATATATATATTATACATACACACACACACATCCATATATATATATATATAAAATACATATATGTATGCACACAATACATATACACATACAACAGCAGCGTGTGGGACGCAGCCGCCGCTCAGGACGCCTTTCTCCTGCAGGGCCCAGATCCCATCGGCCGCGAGGAGTTTTGCCCACGGGACGGCCGGCCGGGCTGTGCCATGGTGGACGTCCTGGAACGTGTGCATCGAAGACAGTGCCACCTGGCGCCAGGTGATTTCATGGTGATTTCATGGTGATTTCATGGTGATTTCATGGTGATTTCATGGTGGTTTCATGGTGGTTTAATGGTGATTTCATGGTGGTTGAATGGTGGTTTAATGGTGATTTCATGGTGGTTTAATGGGATTTCATGCCTAATTAATGGTGATGGAATGGGATTTCATAGGATATATGTACACATCATGGGAGTACAATGGGAGTATAATCGGATAAATCACCTACTTGGGGGTGCTGTTGGCGATTTTTAAGGCTATTATCATGGTAATAACACTAAACAAACTGGGATAATATGGCCCCTCTACAACTGGGGCATATCCACTTATACATATATATATATATATACAACTTATAACATTTATAACTGGAACTGCACTCCCAAATGGGGTGAACAGAGACCTTGGCTGTTGATCCCTCTGAAGAGATTTTTGGGTCGTCTCCCATTTTTTTCTCGGTCAATTCACCTTGGAAGTTGGTTGGCTCGAGCTAAGGTACCCACTTCCTTTCATGGGCATGGTGCCACTTGGCAGATTCATGGCACGAAAAAAGGCATGGCCCCAATTTTTGTCAGAGACTCTGAAGCCGAATCCCAAACTGATCCTGACATAATTTAGAAATACCATGAAATACCTATTATATCCTATTATAAAACATAGTTATCCACATTATCAGAGGTTATCCCAAACAAATTACTTCAAATTACCAGAGATTATCCACATTCTGCCCGGCCGCCCCTGGAGCTCCAGGTTATTCCGTGAGCCTGGTCCGAAGTGCCATGCGCTCCTGGATGGATCAGTGTCTTGGTGCGGTGCGAGAATCTGTGGGAGTCCCATCTGTAAGTGATGGAAATATATGGAAAAATGGAGAACATGTTGAGATATATATGGAATATATGGAATATTTGGAAATCGGAAAGCATCAAACTTGGGCCTTGAACTCGATTTGAGTGCGAAGTGTCGGTATAGGTAATGTTCAGTCGAAAGCCACCTTTCCAGAAACAGCTGTCGTGGTTGGACAGCCTCACAGTGGAAATTCAGCTCAACATTGGCCAACAATCTCAGTTGCCATGGTTGCGACCCAGCTATGCATACATATGTGATATGACACATCCCCAATCCCCAATCCCCAGTTACATTCTAATTCTGTGGATTGTTCACCACTTCCTCGGATGTGCCGCGAAGCAATCAACCTGCTGAGGAGCAAGTTGATGCCATCCAGTACATTCCTGTACATGTGCCACTTTGCTATCTGAGGTGATGGATTTCCATAACACCTTGGTAATCTTGGTACTGGTGGGTGTCAGTATGTGTCAGTGGTTTTCCCCATGTTCTCCTGGTTTGGACATGTTTGGAAGAGTAGCTATCCTTGGGGACTCTGGGGCCGACAGAAACGACCATAAAGCAATGCAGCCACTCTGACGACCAAAATCATTGACAATTCAACATTGTTGTCTTGGCATTACCACGGTATAGAATTGTTTTCATACCGATCATGCTATGATGAGGCAGCTCATTTACATATATTTGCATGATATTTACATGTTATCTTATACGTTATGATTCATGGTGCCATGTTATGCCCATGACGTTCGGGTTCCGCCACCAGGTTTCTTTGTGAATAACCAGTACCGGATTCTCTTGGATCAGCAGGGCGCTGGCAGCCGTGACTTCAGTCTGGGCGAGGCTTAAATTTGGATCATCTTGGATCATCTTGGATCAATGGGCTGTGGTTGGCACCTACAGCTTGATATGAACATGTCATATGATATTTCATGATATTTCCGGATTCATGAGCATTAATATCCATTTGGGACACTGTAGATATACATCTTCTTGGATTTGGTGAAGATGCTTTTATTTAATGACTGTATCCCAACGGGAAATCCATTCCTTGGAACCTACATAGAGGTGTTAGTTTCTATTTTTTGGATGGTTCCTTTAGCAAATCCAAGTTTTTACAGATGAATTCCAGCGACCAGAATGGCACCCCTGGCCCCATGGCGACTTCGACAGGTCTTCGAAGAAAATCTGCAGAGAGTTGGTCGCATGGTGGCCCTATTGGACCACTGGGATCAACCTGCCTATCTTTCCAGGATGGAATGGGAGTATGGAAGGATTTAAGGGAACATTTACAGGGCACACCCACACACACACATATATATATATATATATGTATGTATGTATGTATATTTTTTTACAATACATATAATACAATATATATATATATAATATAATATAATATATAATATATAATATAATATAATATAATATCTTATCATATCATATCATATCATATCATATGTTATACAGTATAATATAATATAATACAGTATAATATAACATAATATAATACAGGATAACATTATATACTACAGTATAATATTATTTAACACAGTCTAATATAATATGATATACTATAATATAATGTAATATAAAATTATATATATATATACGTGTTTTGGGGGAGGATTGGATGGCAACCACATTATTTTTGGCATTTTCTTGGGATTTGACTGATATTTGAAGGTAATTTTTCTCCCCTCCAACCAATCCCAGGAGATGGGAGTGTTTGCGGTGGCATTGTTCCGACACACAACTTGGATAGGGGGCGTAGCCAAACAGGTGTCGGATGCCTCATTGTCACACGGCACCCAAGGGTCGTTGTCTTCCTCATCATTCCCCAAGAGACAGGCTTCCCTGCCACAATGGATCATGAAATGGGTACCTCTGCTTGGAATTTGTGGGTCCTCCCGTCAGGATTTGGACCATCTTTGAGCAGTACTCTGCCGTGGTCTTGGAGATTGAGGTGCTTGACATATGATCCTGGCAGTAAAGTGGCCCTTACCAGTGGCTTGCGAACTGATGAGACCAGGCTTTAATCCTAAGGCTAGTTGTGCTATGTTATATGACATCCCCTTATTTTCGTTCCTGGGGCCGTTTCCTGGGTGAACACCACAGAAGCCTCCAGTCCGGATTCCCATCAGCCAGCTATGACAGTAGGCAACGACTGCAGAGTCCTGCAGATCATTCTTCATTTGGGTATAGTTGATTACTATTGAGTCTCATTTGGAGCCTGACTAAATTTCATTCATATTCCAGCTGGTCTTATTGGTCTTATTAGTCTTATTAGTCTTATTCTTGTTTTTCTTCTTGTTTCACATCACCCATCTTGACATCACAGGACATCACCCAAGGCCCAAGGGACGCCTGCCAGGTGACCTTCATCTTGCCCCAAGCTGCTGGGGAAAGCCTCCTCCGTGAGATCCGCAAGGCACTGGCACCGCTCGTGGGCAGGGAGCATGATGTGTTCCATGGGAAAGAACATGAACGTTTTTCTGTCAAAAAAGACCATGATGTTCCTGGAACTTGGAAACTTTCACGGACATCCAAATATAGAATATAGGGTACGGTATATGTATATATATATATATACATTTATACACACACACACTATATATATATATATTATATATACACACATATATATATTTTTCCCTATCATATTCATATTCCCATCATATTCCCAGCATATTTCCAATGGACATCCCATTTGGACAACATCCCAGGGTGAGGAGGGCATCCTCACAGTGCGGGAGTCCTTGTGCAACGTGGACGCAGAGACGGCCAGTGCTTGGTGTTTGGAGGCATCGGCAGCAGATGGGCCTTGGGTGGCTGGAAGATGATGGTGATAACCAAACAACCACATGGTGTTGGGTGATGTTAGGTGTTCTTAGTGTTGGTTGACGCTAGTTAGATGTTGATTTAATGATGATATGTCAGGTTGCTAGATGATTTGTTACTGTAGTTGATTTGTTGTTGATGATTTGTTTTCATTTTTTTTGTTGATGTTGGACACGCTGATGGTCAAAGCGGGTGCCCACTTCACCACCGGTTCTGTGAGTTGCAACGAGGACGAGCAACACGTGAAGCGTATCATCGAAAAATCCATAGGCGCATGGTCGCTGGGCGATGCTGCAGCCGGGTCTCATAACCTGGGTGGTTTCAACTGCTGGATGGTTTCCACCTGGTCCCAAGTGGAATCATCCAAGCATCTCACTATATCTCACTTTTTTTTGGAGTTGTTTTGGAAAACTGGGCCCCCAATAAATCACGATCCCATCATCCATGGTTTAGGAACCTCATGTTCCATCAGCTTCCCCCAATAAATCAGTGGTCCCCATTTCCGCGCGTCTTTTCCGCAGGTTTTGAGAAGGTCAATGAGAAGGTCCAGGAATTGATGATCGCCTGGGTGGCCACAATGGTGAAGGCTGCCATGGGACCGACTAATGGGATGGCTGGCAATGGAATGCTGGCTGGACATTTGGGGGGATTTCCTGGGGGATTATAGTTTTGTCATGTTTTGTTTAGGTGATTATTTGGACACCTTCGACGATTTTTTTGGGGATCTAGAATTGCGAAGACCGTAATTTAGTAAGACGGGGATGGGCAAAACATGCGCGTGATCTGCTGTATCATGTTCTTTTGGAACTGATAGGATGAGAATGATCAATTGATTGGTGGCTTCATCCTTTGTTGAATTCAAAATCCAAACTTGGGATGATTAACATGTTGAAACCACCGCTACTCCTAGTAAAGAAAAGTGATGGCCGAGCGCTGAGCCAATGAGCCAAACATTAAAAAGGTTGAATTTCCGAAGTCTTTGTGTCCAAATCATAGCTCCAAGATCAGATCTGAGGGTGAAACATGATAATCATGGAGAAAAGCTCCAGTTTTGGGTAGCTATCAGTTATCACCAACTCATTCACTATAATGCGGGGGCCAGGACTACTTGGGTGGTTTGGTGGTGCTGGGCAGCCGGCGCTTGCAACGCCTTCGGGCTTCTTCCTTGCTGAGCCTAGGAGCCACTGATTGGACCCACAAGTGGCTGGGATGACGTCTGTTGGAGAGTTTGAATCTGGGGACATACAGTTCAGGGATGCTAATCAATCATGACACATGTATATCTATGCCAAGAATTATATGTAATTACATTCCCACTTTCTTCATTCTACAGTCTCCATTCGGGGAATTCTATACGCAGACTGCATTCTACATTATATATTCTGTATGCATGCTGCATTCTACATTGTTTTTGCATTCTACATTCTATATACATACTGCATTCTACATTCTACAATCTACATACATACCGCATTCTACATTCTACATTCTACATTCTATGTACCGTGCATTCTCCATTCTACATTCTAGATGCTAGATGCGAGATACTACTCACCACACTTGCAGTTGCACGCACACATACATGGATATCTATATCATTCTATATCTCTATATTATATTTATGTGTGTATGTATGTATGTGCATGCATACATATGTATATGTACAACATGAACATACACACAGCATATACATATCTTCCCGCATTTGCACGACTACAAACCCAACTGATCATCATTTAAGAGGTGTTGACAGCCAAAACAGTTGGTTTACCATCCCAAATAGGAGTCACTTGGCCACACTGTGACAGGGTGGCCGGCTTAGGTTGAGCAGTCGTACGGAGGTTTCAGTCGCTCCTTGTCCAACAAGTTGGAACCAGGGCCCCCTGTGGGAGTGGTTGATTGATGGAGGATTAATGGAGGATGAATGGACGGGTATTCGCTGATGACGACGACGATGCCGACGATGATGATGATGAGGATGATGAGGATGAGGATGAGGAACAGGAGGAGGAAGAGGAGGAGGAGGATGAGGAGGAGGATGAGGAGGATGAGGATTACGATGATGATGATGATGACGACGACGACGACGCAATGACTAGGACGGGCAGCTGCGTGCTAATCGTTTCATGATCAAGTCAATCTTTGTGCGCTGTTAGTCATGACGGTGATACAACAGAATTGGCTAGCGCCGATTGAAGTGGGATGACAGGTATACCAGGATATTGGATGATATTGGGGTAATTATTGCTCCTTTGGCACTGAAAACGGGAGGATCCAAACGCCCCAGCCAAGGGCACAATGCAGACGGTCCGAGTCAAACAAACTGACTCAATTTGGTCACAGTGCAGCCACTGCATGCATGAAGAGTCCACGACCAGGGCGCAATTTTGAGCGTTACAGCCTGTCAGGCGACCGATTTTTCCGGTTGCAACCCTTGAACCTTCACCCCTCGCTGAAAGCGAGTCCCGGTGAATGTCCGGAGCACGAGCCTCCGGGGGCAGCCGATGGCCGCTTGCCTTGGTGAGGGCCTGGCAGGAGCTTCCTTTAGACCGGAGGCCTTCAAGATGCAACGATCATGATGATAACAGCACCTCCATGCAGCCCATGCATCTCCCAGAAGCCTGGTTAATGTTGGACTCGTTCAATTTTGGATTTCATGATTAAAGTAGCTTTTCAGTTTTGTAATAATTAAGATACCAAGCTGAAGGTTTCTGCACAGTGTGTACCAGGGACCCCCAACAGCAAAAGTGGTAGGAGGGTGCCACAACAGCCAGCGATCAAGTTTGAATATTGGCGATGGAAGCAGTATGGAGCCCAAACACTTCAGGTTTTTTCTTTCTTGTATGTCAACATATGTCAACTTTGAAGGCATCCGAATGAATTTCAGATGCCTGTTTCCGACCATGGGCCCCATGGGCCCCATGGGCCCGGGCCTTGTCCTCCTTCAGAGGAGGAACAAGACGAGGGGAAATTCCTTGTAACCCCTGGCTGAAGCCAGGGGCAAAAGGCCGCACAATCCTTAGTTGTCGAAGCTCTATACGCCGAAGCAGAGATATTTTGAGTTTTTTTCAAAAATGAATTTTTAATATTTTTGGTTACAACTAAGTTACAACTAAGTTACAACTTTGTATTTCAGCATCGTCCCCCTAGGTGTTTCATTTTTTACACAGAAAGGGCCTAGGGCTTTGGAGCACCCGCAGAGCCTCCTCAGGGATGGCCTCATTTTTCATCTGAAACAGCGCCGTTGGGCATGGGAGATAGTGGAGTGGAGCAGGGATTATGGCAACTACCATCCGGGAATCTGGTAAACTGACACAGCTACTGAAAACCACCATTCTTATGAAGAAAATCAATGAACATCATTGAACATCTATAAATGTGCTCTTTTCCATTGCTATGTTAGTCTACCAGAGGGTAGTTGGAATCAGTTGGTGTTGCAGTTTTGGACCTCAATCCTGCAACGATAAACATGACTCGCAGTGGTTAGACCCCACAATTCCTGCAGAACCTGCTATTAAAAGGGGTGGCCTTCCCAGTGAGTTTCTTAATGCGGGGTTGACCGTATCGATCATCGTATTTCTTCTGGGACCTGCGACACCTGGGGCCGAAGGAGAAGGTCACAGCTCTCATGGCGCTTGCGCGCCAGGTCCCCTACGCCTGTGCCGCAGCACGATGCGTAAATGAGGCAGGGCCCGCAGGGCTCCGTCATCGTTTTGAGTTTCCATCCAGTTGACAATGATCCAAATGAATGGGGCTAGGGGGTAGGCCAATAACTTCACTTGCTTTCTCGGAATTGAAGAGAGCTTTGTGAACATCGGTCAAGTCAAGCTTCGACTATGGCACTACTACAGTACACGGACGAAATATGACGAAATGTTCAAATCCCTTCTATCCGGTACAACCTCCTCACCCCCAAAGTTCAATGTTAATGTAACCTGAAGTGCATTAGCCCCAATGAACGAAAGAAATCAAACCCCTAACATCACTTTTGGTAACACGCGCGCTGAAGCATTGAGATTTGGGGGTGCGGGGGTTCAACATACTGCGCGTTGCAGGGTTTGAATATTTTGTCCAACTACTGCAGCATGTATTAGTACAGCTTGTTCAAGCAGGCATTGCGTCCACCAGAGACAGTCACAGCGGGTGCGGTCGTTGTGGCCTTCTGTCAATTTGTAGCATTGGATTTGTCGAAACGAAACCGTCATCAGAATTGTGGGTGCCGTGGATCTATAGGGCCCCTCACAAAGATACAAGAGATTACAAGAGTACATCACTGTCAAAGAGTGGGAATTGCTTTTGTTTTGCATGGTAACTTTATTTTAAATTACGGCCAAATTCCAAAGGTTTGTGGCGCAGAGAAAGAAGCTGGAAGTCTAAACTGGCCGGGACGACCTGGCCAATGCTGCCCTTTTCTGCAGGACTTTCCATGCAACTGGGCACGTGGCTGTGGCATTCCAAAAGGCATGCTGCGAACCAGCCACTTGCCGAACTCGGGCCAAGGGCTGGGCCGGCCGGGGAAAGCTTGGTCGACTGTGGCACCCTGAGTGAATAGATGGTCGGTTGGAACTCCACGAACCCCGCGACTGTTGCACCCCGCAAATTGGCGAAGTCTTGCTTGATTTTGAGCAAAATTCTCACCCAAGCCCCATGAGGCTTAGCGTGCTTGAGATCATGCAATGACCACAATGAGATGTTGAGGCGGTGTGGGAATTTCGACTTTGATTCTAATAGCATATCATGCTGCCTCTAGCTTCCCATAGTTTGGTGCTCTTCATGCTGGGGGCTAGCCAGTTCTATGCCACACAAAATGCTTGGAACTGAGTGATAGGGGCCCAATCAGCTGCTATCCAAACCGACCGACCCCAGCGATGCCAGTTCGATTGGCTACGATCAGACCTGCTCTGAGGAACCTTGGTGGCGTTAGTTGCTAGAAAGGTTGGCATAGCCGGCACAGCCATGATGATCATGACGGAGAACCAAAAGCTGTCCGGGACATGGGAGTTTCAAGATGTTTCAAGCACATTTGGTCCATCTGAAGATCGGTACTCGGTACTTGCATTCATCCTTGACAATTTGCAAGGTTTAGCACACGGAAAGTCACAACAAAGGAGATTCCCCTCCGCACCCTTCCATAGTGTGCAGCTGGGCCATTGTAGAGGGTCCTCTATCTAGAAAGGACCACTATACCCATCAGTATTTTATACATCATGTTTGCATCATACAAACACATAGACGGAGATGCTTTTATAGATTATATGATATTGATATATAATAAATATCAACAAATACATATCTACACACACACACGCGCACACACATGACACACACGACACAAACACGACACACACGACACACACGACACACACACGACACACACACACACGACACACAGTGAGTTAAGGTGAAACTTTTAAGGGAAGCCCATCAAAGGTACAGGTGAAACACATGCTACCCCCCCCCACTCAGTTTAAAAGATTACATGCACATCATCCACAGTGCATCGCCGAGCTAAACAAAACTGAGCACAATCGTCCAACATGCCATACCATGGACCAGAGCCAATGCATAAGTATATATATATATATATGCATGCAGTATATGAGGGCACATGTGCATGCATATGTATATGTATACATATACTGTACTGTATATGTATATCTCTCTCTCTCTCTATATATATATATATACACGCATGCAGACGCACACATATTTTCGCATAAATATACGTATATACAGTAAAGTCCTTCAACACACAGCACAATTGTATTACATAGTATTTCTGTGCCCCTTGGCGGCTAAGATCATTGGCAGATTTGGATGTCAAAGTCGCTCAGCTAAGATCATGCACCGGTGTAAGGGTGTGTGTGGGACACACACAAATCCAAGAAACATGAGGTAAAACCAACAAGAATATGGTGATTAAATAAGGATTTAATGTGCTACATATATATATATATTTTATATAGAAGCAACAATATGATATTTGGGTTTGTCAGAAAATTTCTAGGGAAACACAGAAGAACTCCGATGGTTAATCATCATTTTCCCAGAGACATCATAATTTTCCTATCAAGATGACTGCACATTGGGAGTAAATACCACATTGTCAGACACACTCGACTGCTTAATGCGGGGGTATGACCAGGCGTGAAATGCCCCAAGCGGGGCCGAGAGGGCGGGGGTTTGACAGTCAGCGGGTAGCATCCCCGGTCATGATAGTGCAGAATAAGATGTCAACTTGTTAGCCATGCATGAATCTTCTGGAGTGAGGCATGCAGGCGTCTTTGGTAATTATTTGCTTGCAATGTCAGCTTTGCGCCTAAATGCACACAAGATCATGGTGAGCTATGCGCACAGTCCCTTTTAGTGGAGGAAATTTGGATAGATTGTGAAGTTCAGATACTGACTTGTCTGGATGAACCATTAGCAAAAAAATGATGAACCATGATAAATCTAAATCAACTATGACAAAGCAAGGCGGTACCGGAAGCAATCAATGGCCTCTAAAATCCAGACAGTAGGGCCCAGAAAAAGCTGGTCAAAACGAGGATCTTGAAACTGTTGCTGAATGGGTTTTCCAGACCTCCCTCTTCAAGAGAAGGTCCCAACCACTTACACCTAGGCCATTACTACCATCCACTGGGGCTAAGCTGGAGTAAATAGCAGCTAGATTGGTGTTAATTTGGACGTGTATCGTTGTCACCGGCAGCACCTTTTGAACACAGCTATTTCTCCAAACGGGCCTGTCTCCATCATCCCATACAACATCATACAACTGTCTGGGTGACCGGTGATGTCAGGCGATACTCTGGCCATCAACATCCCCGAGTTTTGCCCCGTGTCCTGCAAGAGCCCGGAGTGTGCCTATCGCTGCGATCGCAGCTGGCAGGAGGGCGGCGAGGTGTCCAATCTCCAGCAACAAAGGTGCGGATGGGGGCCATGGGGTGCTATGGGGTGCTATGGGGTGCTATGGATGAGGATTTTTTGTGGATGATCTGCCCGAAAAGCACACAGAAAATCAAGGAGTTAAAGAAGTGAACGTCGAGAGATTGATGTATGATGATAGAAATATACTAGACATGCACTGTTGTTTCTCCTGTTTTGAAAGAAATAAAGAACATACATTATTGGTTGAACATTTGTACAGCCAGAAGAGATAGACATGGATAGATGGGATTGGATAAACCACGTAAATTTAACAAGAGATTAGATTCGATTCGATTAGATTGATGAGATGGGAGTAGAGATGACTAGATCAGATTCAATAGATGACATTAGATGAGATTGGATATGTTTGGATTAGATTTGACTAGATAAATTGAATTTTAACTATGGATCATGTGGTAAACCCAAAAGGAATTGTAACAAACATGTGGTAAACCCAATGCCATAAGCATCCCCAAAATCATCATTTTTATGGGTGCTGTATAAACCATCCCCAGTCATGGTAGTTGTATATGGCATTCCTCGCCAGGTGCTGGACTCAGATTGAAGGTGGCCTGCCTTGTCTAGATGCCATCAAGCTGGGCCAGGCCGCCTTGCCCTTGGGATCCTTGGGATCCTTGGGATGGGCCTCGCGAGGTTTTCAGGGAACCATATGATTTTGACGGACCAACTGGATATGCAGCAGCTGAATCAGTTGGAGATGGTTGCCCCATGTTGCCCCAACTGGTCCCAGAGTTTTTCTGCGATTTTTGCCGCGAGTTTCGTGAGTTTGACAGGACTGCCATTGCAAGTGCGCCAGTGAATATGTTCGCATGGGCTCCATCCGAGGGCGGGTGTCTTGTCTTGGGAAGTTGAGCGGACGTGCTTCGGGCAGTGTTTGATGCCATTTGGCCTCTGCGGCCTCGGTTTTCTGAGGACATTGAGGTGAATGAGTGGCAATGAAATGCCCCAAATGGATCCAAATGGATCATATATGATCACGGTGCATGATCACGCCATACATTGGTTCAGTTCACAAGCCGATTGGATGATTGGGATCTTCAGAAAGAGTCGATCAACCAGAAAGACGATAAAGTCAGAGGATGTCAGAGGCATTTGTTTGGATGGAAGTTCCCCTTCTTCAAGAAAGCCATCTTGGGCGCATGGTCAATCCCACCCACAAGTTTTTCCAAAGCAAGAGCTCCAGCCAAAAGGAATTGCAACAAACATGTGGTAAACCCAATGCATCCCAATGCAATAAGCCATCCATAGCCAACCCCAAAATCATCATTTTTTATGGGTCCTATAAACCATTATAAACCATCCTCAGTCATGGTAGTTTTTTTAAAATGATAGTCAGGGTTTCCCACTTTGCCAGAAGCCTGGTGCCCTCTCCATCAGCGATCAACTGGATGGCAAAGACCTATCCTTGAACCTGGAGGCGGGAACAGTTAAATGGGGGACATGGGTAACTTCAGGGGTTTCTTAGTATAATGAATGGTTACCCTCTGGTTATTTCACATTGCAATGGACCATGCAGACTTCTTTGGGACTTTGATACATGTTCGAATTTGATGGGTAATTCTCCAGCAAATCCGGTTAACGCATTGTTTAAACTGATGAGGATTTCGCCTGGCCGTTTTTCGCAGATGGGTCAAAGTCACCATTCTGATTTAAAAGCAGATCTCATTGGTGGTTTCAATATGCCTCAATTATATTCTTTAATTCCCATCCTATTCAAATTATATAAAATTATGATATCAGTTGACTCAAATCTTTCAACCGGTCGAAGTGACAGAAACCGAAAAAACCAGCGATTCGCGATCCGCGAGGCCATTGTGGGTAGAACCATCACCTTGGACTTCACCGGGGAACGGATGAGATCAGAAGAGCCGGCCCATGCGCAAGGACCGGCATCATCCCACAGCCCCAATTTATGAGAGATATAGACTTCGGGCTGCAGGATATCACAAGTAGTTAATGTATGTTAATATGGTTGACCATGGTTGACCCATAAACAATCTCAAATGCCCATAAAAAAAGGGTGGTATACACGGTATAAACCCTCCGAAATAGGATGTTTATTCTTGGGTTTACCACATTCCAACCTGATTAGTTCTCGCGACCAAGACCGGTCGCTCTCCTTAGCCCTGGAATAGGCCCAAGGCTGAAGATCATCCCGGACGATCAGATTTGTAGCAGCTTGGTGATGGGTAAACCGGGTAAGCAGCCTGTGAGCGGCATGGAGTTTCTCATTACTTGGCGGTAACGCCGATCTGCAACAGCAGAAACTGATTTACCCTCCAAATGTGATTCTTTCATGATGTTTCATCCGGTGGTGAAGGCTGGCTTTCGATTCAGAATTACAGCAGTGCTGTTGATTAATGGTGGATTTATTTCGCTTGCATTTTCGTATGGTAATCCGTAGTCCCGCAGAATGGGGTGGAAGATGAAATTTCTACATGGAAATAGATGGAGAGAGCATTTTGGGGTTCCATGCTCGCCACGCAATCACTTGCAATGTTCTTTGATCATTTTGGAGTTGCTCTCAACTCTAATTGGCCGAACAGAAATCATTGATGATTGTCCTATGTGTTGATATGTTGGAATGACAAGCTAAAGTGACCCGACCTGAAGGCAACAGGGTCTTGAAATTAGTTGAGTGAGCCAAGCACTCTTGTGGTGGGAGGGGCTCTACAACAACCCCATGACGACCCAAAGAAAGGTGGTTGTATGTGGTCGTACTTCCCACTTTCTCGAGCCATTTGCTACCTTCAGAGGCCATCCAATGAGTCGGATCTGTTGGTATCCCCAACTCCCCCCTGAAAACCACCGAAAACAGCTACCATGACTCCAGCCCTTCTCTCAGCTTTTAACTTCCAGCCGTTATCCAGAGTCATCCAGTGCCATCATGGGCGCAGCAGGTACCGCAGCCCTGGCTTTCAACATCACTGGTCTCTCCTGTGAACAGCCACCTGGGGCTGACGCCCTGGGAGGTGGAGCATCTGGATATCCCAGGATGTGCTCTCTTAAATAGTGGGTACATCTGGGTACCAATATTTGCATAAATCTACGTCTATCTATCTATCTATCTATCTAACTATCTATCTATCTATCTGTCTATCTATCTATCTAACTATCTATCTATCTATCTATCTATCTATCTGTCTTATTATATTGTATTATATTATATTATATTGTATTATATTGTATTATATTATATATTATTGTATTATATTATATTGTATTGTATTATATTATATTATATTGTATTATATTGTATTATATTGTATTATATTATATTGTATTATATTATATTATATTGTATTATATTGTATTATATTATATTATATTATTTTATGTTATGTTATGTTATTTTGTATTATATTGTATTTTATTATATTATATTATATTTGTACAAATACGCTGAACATTTATCATTATCTATTTAATCTTCTGATACCTGCTACAGAGAAGAGTCAAAATTGCCCCTGCGTTTTGCTATGTCTTGGAGGCTACATTTGCACCACGCCGCCAACACTGGCGACACCTTTTCTGCATCGCTGGGGTGGCATACAGATGAATGTCCCTTGGCAAGTTCCAGTCTCAGCCAGCACTTTGGGAAGATGGCAGGTGAGGATCGGACGTCAATGGGCATAGGTCAATTTTGGATGTATTGGATGCCCTACAAGAATGCGATGTTGAGTGTAATTTTGAACTTCATCACTCATCATATGGTGATGCCGGTGATGTGGCAACTAACCAAAAGTTTTGGTTGTATGATATTTGGGCACCTTAACAATTGGATGAAAACGCGCAAACACACACAGACATACACACACACACATACACACAGTCACACACACATATATATAATATATATATACATGTATATATATATATATACATATATATATATATATACATGTATACAGAACAAAGAACACATGTTGATGTTATGTAGATCGTATGTGTCTGCATGGGTGTATGCAAATTGAGATGGGGGGCCTTTAGGCAGTCGACATACCAAAATATGCCAACTGCATGGGTGACCTTTCCTGACATGTCAGGCTTGTGGGCGCTTCTTGCTGTGTCACTGCAATGAGCTGTGCGAATCTTCGGCTGAAGATGACCTGAGCAATTTTTATCTGAACGACAAACGATAGGCCTCGGACATTTCTTGGCATGTTTTCCGGCAAGTGACAGCATGCAGCATTGTCCGTTGGACACCTGCCTCGCCTATTGCTTGGTTCTTGGGAACAGCTTTTTGGCCATTGTTCACGATTCCCATGATATTCCATCCTGTCCCAGTTTGGCAGTGGAAGTCTCGTGGAGGAATTGCAGAATCATCAAATCTCATGAATGGGCCCAAAACCGTCCAAAACCTGCGCAAGTCCCTGCTAGATTTTGTCGCATGTAGGCACTGGTGGTTCCATGGACATTTCCTCTTTCATCCAGCCAGCCAGCATAAGGATATCAAATCCAATTGGGTGCGTGCGGGCTACTTGGAGATAAAACCGCAGTTGACTTATGGCAGTCCCTCGGCTGCGAATTGTCAAATGTGCAGATGTTGACCCTGACCCCACATGAAGCCAGTTCTGTGGGTACGGCACAGTGCGACCTGGCATGTCCCATTTCCTTTTCTTCTCATTCACCTTGTCTCACCCTTCCCAATTTTTCGGAGTTGCTTTCTGGATTTCCCTGCCATTCTTTTCTTGTTCTGATTCGTTTTTTTTTTTGCACGATTCCATTATATACATATTGCTATTGATATTTGTTTTAGTGATTCCACCTCTTCATTGATTTCCAATGTTGTCATATTTCATTGATTTTTTTCAATTTCCATCTTTTATGTCTAATTCCTTTTTTTGGCTGCCCGTTTTTTCTGCTGTAGCTATAGTTTCCCATGGTTTCTCCTTTGCACACAAACTCATCGGATTGGTTTTAAGGGAAATTTGACAGGAAACCACTACAGTAAATTTTGATGATAAGAATAAGAACCATAGTTTCCGGTTTCCTGTTAAGATTTTCCCTTAAACGGATCCATTGATCAAACAATATGATTATGGAAATTCCATGGAATTCATAGATGAAAAACCTGATGATTTACGTATTACAAATATTCAAAACTGATGATTGTCCAGTTCGCTACGTTAAATAACCCCCGGTTCCGGTCCCCTACGTCCCAGGCATGTCGGCTCCCCTACCTGGCTGTGCAGCTTATCTCCCCACGCTGCCACCGAAGCAAGTGGACACAGGGAACGGAGAAGCTCGGATAGAACACTGGGATTTTCTAAGGATATAATTGGATGTGTCACATTATATAGTGATATAATATGAATTAGTATGTCATATATACAAATACATTCAAATGCAATCAACTCTTATATAAGTGGTGACTATATAAGGACCTAAGGATATGATATAAATATAAATGGGACATATTATGATGATATCATAATATGATTATAATGGGATACAATATGATATAATGTCCATGCTGGAGGTTAATATACCCCTAGGCTGTTTAATTCGGGGAGTACCACTTGAGAATCAGATTATGATTGCTGGGGGAATATCACCCTAAGTAATAAACCATGGTTTATAAATCCGGGGTTGACATTAATGATATAATATGAAACACCACTATCATCAAATACATAAGTGATGACTACTAATATAGTCATTTAAGATATTGTGCAGTGGAATTACATATAACCCACAACAATTGGTGGTTGTTGATCTCTTCAATTCGCGCATCCTTGCACATTCAGTTTTCAGGAGATCCTGCAGAAGATGCTGATCACCAGCTACATCAGCATCGACGGTGGCCTGAGGCCCCTGCCAGAGACGTTGATGGCTGTGGCCAAAAGCTTTGCCAGTTATACCTCGGTCAGGTGGGACCTGGGATGGGGTGGCAGCGTGGGTGCTAGGTGCCATGCTTGGTGCCATGGTTGATTCGCTGTTGTCATCTTGGAAGATGGAGCACGAGAGAAAGGGAATTGGATCTTGGGTAAACTGTTGTTGGATCTAAAATGCTTGGATGTCTTCGTGCTGTATGATTTACACTCTTGCAATAGGTGATAGTCCCGGGTGAATTTCCCACATAGCCTGCCCTTCATGGGTGGAGTGGGCAATTGAGTGTATTGCTGAGTGCAAGTGACAAAGGAGATTGTCTCCATGCAAGAGATTTGGTGGATCCACTGTACCACACACACACACACACACACTTACTGTGTGTAATTTATAAATATATATATATATATACATACATATATTTATATATAATATAATAAAACTTATCGTGTTCATTTCTTTGGATGCAGAGTGAACATTAGAAGAATCTTGCGCGCATGTGAAGATACATAGTTATATTTTCTGTAAATGAAATAGCGCACACACATTTTTTTGGTGGCATATCTGTATATCTGTATCTATATGTAGCAGAAGAGTACATCTAATATAACCACCATATAATCACCATACCAGTACTACCGCAGGAGGCGGTGGCGGAAGATTCGAAGATAGGAAACCTATAGGAGCGGCGAGTTGTCGTGATGCATGGAAGGCAGAGCGAACCCACTGATGGACCGAAAGGTGGTTGAGGCTGTGAGTCTCCTCTCTCTTTCTATCTTTCTACCATGTCTACCTACCTACCTACCTATCTAATCTAATCTAATCTAATCTAATCTCATCTAATCTAATCAAGCCACAACAGCGTGCACTTTTTCAGCATCTTAACTTCCAAAAGTGCTCCGAACCCGTGGTGCATTTAACATTTTGAATTCGACACGTGCTTCGCGCCACAACGGCCTGCACTTTTGCAACAGCTCAACGTCCAAAAGTGCTCCGACCATGTTTTGCACATTTTGACTTGCACACGTGCTTCGCGCCAGCGGCGTGCATTTTTTCAACATCTCAACTTGCCAAAATACTCCGAGACTGAGGTGTTTGGAGCATTTTGACTTCAAAATGTGCTTCGCGCCACAGCCTGACTTCGGCGTGCCATTTTTGATCCCATCTGACTGCTCTCACCTCTGCTTTTCCATTTGTCAATATTTCAAAAGTTTGATTTCAAAACTTCCTTCTATCATCATCACACACACACACACGCGCACATATATATATATATATATCTATATCTATATTTACATACGTGCACATCACCGGACGTGCCAGGTCGGAGCTGTTGGATGCCGACGCGCCGAGTGAGGCGGATGTGGAGGTCACAGACTACGATCGTAGCCTGATCCGAATCGGCGATCTTTGGATCCGATGGCCCCCCCGGCCGTTGAGGATTCCTACGAAACATAAAATAGTGGTGCACCAATGACATGATATGACATGTTTATTGGGACAATTAGTTCTTATGTTTATTATAGTTATGACAGGTCTTAACATGTCATAAGATGTAGTACCATGTTAGAAGTGATTCCTGGCAAATCTGACAGATGGCTGCTGGTGCTACTGAAAATCAAGGGTTGTGACCTCCTGGAAATGGTGGATGTGCGAGACATTTTTTGTCACTTGGAGATGCACCTCTTCGGGTTCTAGGTTTTGCATCTCTTGCGTTACCTATCTGGAAATCGAACACCCACTCTTTTGCAGATGATTCGGGTAAGGTGCACGCGTTACAAGTCACTTCGCAATTCAGAATGAATTTAGGGACCAACTCAGCATGCTCCCAATCTATTAGCCAAGAAATGAACTGCAGGCAACTTTCTGCATCTTTTTGCTGTCATATGGAAAGGCATCAACTTCCCATGAAATTTTACGATCGGCTTCGGCTTCGGGGCATCATTGCGGGTGAAGATGTTAGTTGACCTGGAAGAACTGCAATTCGCCAGATGCCTGCCATATGTGAATGCCAACTCCTGAAGGAACTGCAATGGCAGCCAAAAAACACTGCAAGATACATAATTAATTAACAGATGCCATCAGTTACCAAATCAGACCTGCACATTCACCTTGAACGATCTAGATCGTCCACTCTTGCAACCTAAGGCGTGGACTTCGGCGATCGGAGGCCGAAAGGGGTGAAACCCAAGGACTAAGCGCTTCCATTTTGACCTCTGTTTTTGACTTCCCACTTTAGTGCCATCAAGAGTGCCATCCGCCATCCTGAATTTGTTCTTGGGAAAATCATGGAACATCATCGGCTCCATGATGGTTATCATGGAAAATCATGGAGAACCATGGAAAATCATGGAGAACCATGGAAAATCATGGAAAATCATGGGGAATCATGGAGAATCATGGAAATTCATAGAAAATCATCGGGAATCATGGAGAATCATGGAAAATCATGGAAAATCATGGAGAACCATGGAAAATCATGGAAAATCATGGAGAATCATGGAAAATCATGGAGAATCATCGAAAATCATGGAGAATCATGGAGAATCATGGAGAATCATGGAGAATCATGGAGAATCATGGAGAATCATGGAGAATCATGGAAAATGATGGAGAATCATGGAGAATCATGGAGAATCATGGAAAATCATGGAGAATCATGGAGAATCATCGAAAATCATGGAGAATCATGGAAAATGATGGAAAATTATGGAAAATCATGGAGAATTATGGAAAATCATGGAAAATCATGGGGAATCATGGAAAATATTGGAACATCATCTTACAACTCCAGTTTTCTGACGGGTGTTATCGTGGAAAATCGCAGGTTGCAGGCCTGCGTAGATGATGATGCTGCCTTCCAGGCCGAAGCCGCCAAGGCCGGAAAAAGACCAAGCAGAAGATGATGTAAATGGGGCATATTAATGGTATAATAATGGTATATTAATGATATATATTAAATGGTATAGTGATGGTATATTACGAAAGCCGGCCGGGAAGCTGGCTAGTTGTTATTTGCGAACGAAGTGAGAATAGGGGGTCTGGGGGGGGGTAGGTGCCTCAAGGGACCGAAAACGTCGTGAATAGATGGTGTTTTAAGCGCGCAAAAAATATGGGTTTTTCAGGGTAATGTACCACGCGGCAAAACAGTGACGGTGGGTATCGATTCCTTCTAGGTCCGGTTTTCTTGGGTGAAAAGTCTGAGGGTGCAAAGTCTGTGGGTGAAAAGTAAGTGCAAGAAGAGTTTCTGGGTGAAGAGTCTCTGGGTGAAAAGTATATGGGTGAAAAGTATGTGCAAGAAGAGTTTCTGGGTGAAGAGTGTCTGGATGAAAAGTATATGGGTGAAAAGTATGTGCGAGAAGAGTTTCTGGGTGAAGAGTCTCTGGGTGAAAAGTATATGGGTGAAAAGTATGTGCAAGAAGAGTTTCTGGGTGAAGAGTTTCTGGGTGAAGAGTATCTGGGTGAAAAGTATGTGCAAGAAGGGTTTCTGGGTGAAGAGTCTCTGGGTGAAGAGTATATGGGTGAAAAGTATGTGCAAGAAGAGTTTCTGGGTGAAGAGTCTCTGGGTGAAAAGTATATGGGGGAAAAGTATGTGCAAGAAGAGGTTCTGGGTGAAGAGTATGTGCAAGAAGAGTTTCTGGGTGAAGAGTCTCTGGGTGAAAAGTATATGGGTGAAAAGTATGTGCAAGAAGAGTTTCTGGGTGAAGAGTCTCTGGATGAAAAGTATATGGGTGAAAAGTATGTGCAAGAAGAGTTTCTGGGTGAAGAGTCTCTGGGTGAAAAGTATATGGGTGAAAAGTATGTGCAAGAAGAGTTTCTGGGTGAAGAGTCTCTGAGTGAAAAGTATATGGGTGAAAAAATAGTGCAAGAAGAGTTTCTGGGTGGAGAGTCTCTGTGTGAAAAGTATATGGGTGAAAAGTATGTGCAAGAAGAGTTTCTGGGTGAAGAGTCTATGGGTGAAAAGTATATGGGTGAAAAGTATGTGCAAGAAGAGTTCCTGGGTGAAGAGTCTCTGGGTGAAAAGTATATGGGTGAAAAGTATGTGCAAGAAGAGTTTCTGGGTGAAGAGTCTCTGGGTGAAAAGTATATGGATGAAACGTATGTGCAAGAAGAGTTTCTGGGTGAAAAGTATATGGGTGAAAAGTATGTGCAAGAAGAGTTTCTGGGTGAAGAGTCTCTGGGTAAAAAGTATATGGGTGAAAAGTATGTGCAAGAAGAGTCTCTTGGTGAAAAGTATATGGGTGAAAAGTATGTGCAAGAAGAGTTTCTGGGTGAAGAGTCTCTGGGTGAAAAGTATATGGGTGAAAAGTATGTGCGAGAAGAGTTTCTGGGTGAAGATCTGGGTGAAAAGTATATGGGTGAAAAGTATGTGCAAGAAGAGTTTCTGGGTGAAGAGTCTCTGGATGAAAAGGGTGAAAAGTATGTGCAAGAAGAGTTTCTGGGTGAAGAGTCTCTGGGTGAAAAGTATATGGGTGAAAAGTAAGTGCAAGAAGAGTTTCTGGGTGAAGAGTCTCTGGGTGAAAAGTATATGGGTGAAAAGTATGTGCAAGAAGAGTTTCTGGGTGAAGAGTCTGTGGGTGAAAAGTGTATGGGCGAACAGTATGTGCAAGGAGAGTTTCTGGGTGAAGAGTCCCTGGGTGAAAAGTATATGGGTGAAAAGTATGTGCAGAGGAGTTTCTGGGTGAAGAGTCTCTAGGTGAAAAGTATATGGGTGAAAAGTATGTGCAAGAATAGTTTCTGGGCGAAGAGTTTTTCGGTGAAGAGTCTCTGGGTGAAAAGTATGTGCAAGAAGAGTTTCTGGGTGAAGAGTTTCTGGGTGAAAAGTATATGGGTGAAAAGTATGTGCAAGAAGAGTTTCTGGGTGAAGAGTCTCTGGGTAAAAAGTATATGGGCGAAAAGTAAGTGCAAGAAGAGTTTCTGGTGAAGAGTCTTTGGGTGAAAAGTATATGGGTGAAAAGTCTGTGCAAGAAGAGTTTCTGGGTGAAGAGTTTCTGGGTGAAAAGTATATGGGTGAAAAGTATGTGCAAGAAGAGTTTCTGGGTGAAGAAGAGTCTCTGGGTAAAAAGTATATGGGTGAAAAGTAAGTGCAAGAAGAGTTTCTGGTGAAGAGTCTTTGGGTGAAAAGTATATGGGTGAAAAGTCTGTGCAAGAAGAGTTTCTGGGTGAAGAGCCTGTGGGTGAAAAGTATATGGGTGAAAAGTATGTGCAAGAAGAGTTTCTGGGTGAAGAGTTTCTGGGTGAAGAGTCCCTGGGTGAAAAGTATAGGGATGAAACGTATATGGGGGAAAAGTCAGTGGGTGAAAAATCATTGGGGAAAATAGGGTTAGATGGGATGCTGGTTTTCGTTTCCCCCTTCTCAGGTATATTTTTGTTAAAAGAATAAAGATAACCATAGATACCCCAGATTCTAATTCTATGATGCTTGGATATGTTCAGCTTTGTGAATAGTATGAGAATAGCACCAAAACCAATGGTTTATTCCAGTATTTTCTCATTCACACGTTCATGTTGGGCTGTGCTCGCACCCCCATGTTGCAGACGCCCATCTTACAGAACTTGGCTTATCACCCCACGATGCTAGCGTCGGGGTGCGGGATATCTCGGATAAAGACTTGCAAACGTCCAAAGTAAGCGCGCAATCGCGATGGTTTTCTGATGGTAGCATATGATGGTGTCCTAAAATATGGGTACCCCTAAATCATCCATTTTAATGGGATTTTTTCATCATAAACCAACCATTTGCGGGCCGATTTGGGGACCCCCCCCATTTATGGAAAGCCCGGAGCCAGCATACCAATTATGCTCCAAAGTCGCCATCTCATGTCATCTCCGCCAGTGGAAAGGAGATATGAAACCACCATATCTAATAGCTGGGTGGTGTCGAAATTGGGTTTCCTGCAGATTTTTCTTTGGACCCCGGTGATTGCTGTGATTCTGCTGTCTTTCAGATTGCTTGAGGCGAGTTTGACATCTGTGACGAGTTGCTCTGAGGACGGCTTAGAAGGGATGCAGATTTTGGATTTGGATAGTGGTGATGAGGGAAAATTCAGCAAGATATATACCTGGACATTCGCAATTTATTTCGGAGATGTTGCAGAGTTTTCCCCCAGAAAGCCAACTCAGGGATTGCACCTGATGCTGTTGATTTCCCTAGCCCAATGGCCTAGTTTGGACATTAGACATTAATTAGATCATTTTAGGACATTTTCATTGCCCAAAGTGCATGTACAAAATTGTACAAATTTCCATATAGCTTTATAGGGTGCAGAGCTGGTGCAGCTGGTGCATCCGTTTTGCCGTGGCTCAGGCCCTAACCTTTCTCGGCAGCAAGGAGCAGCTGTGCAACGATCAAACCTTAGAGAACGCAGCCGGGGGCTCTGGGGGCCCTTGGACGTGGTTGGAAGTGCCCAATGGTCCGGTGGAACCTTCTAAATGGCCAACAGTTGGCAGTAAAGTCATGCACACACACACACATATATATATTATATTATATATTAATATATATATATAGTATATTATATATTAGATATAATCATATTATATATATATTGTATATATATATATACAAATACATATACAATAAAAATAGATGAATAAATAAATAAGTGAATAATTAATTAAATAAGTGAATAAATAAATAAATACATAAATATATAAGTGAATAAATAAATAACTAAGAGAACAAATAAACAAAAAAATAAGTGAACAAATAAATATATAAATAAGTGAATAAATAAATAGATAAATAAATAAGTAAATAAGTAAATAAGTGAATGAATAAATGAATAACTAGATAAATAAATAAATAAGTGAATATGTAAATAAATAAATGAATAAGTGAATAAATAAATAAATAAATCGATAAATAAATAGATATAGATAGAGATACATACATATATATATATAACGCTTGAACATATTTCATTCATGTGGGGCTTTGGAGGTTGTCTTGATCTGCTTGCACTTCATGAAGTTGAGCAAAAAATCCAGCTATCAGCAGCTTAAGTTAGGACTCCTTCTGGGCGATGAACCTCTAGGAGTTTCGGTACCAAACGGTGTTGACAGGTGCCAGCCATCGGCTCAAACTGAGAGACTTAAGCCGCGGAGGTTGTAGGGATGGAGGGGCTGACTTTCGTGAGCCTTCCCCAGGCCAAACAGGCAGGGCTTTGGCATGTCGGAACACCATTAAGATGTGGCATGATCACATCAGTGGTTCCATCAGGCATGCGGAATTTTACTACTCTTCCCTGGGTTATGCGGGATGATCAAGGAAATCAAAGTCCAGATGAAGCAAGAAGTCAATGTTTGGCCTAGTGCCTAGTTCATGGCTTCATGAGGCTTGGTACCCTCCAAGACTCTAACAGTTCGAACTGTTAGAAACCAGCAATAGAACACTTATCCTGTGGATGACAGGCACCTCGCCTGGAAAGCGCTGGACATGGACAGCTCTACACTCCCATGCCAGGTGTGCTGAGAGTCACAAACCCGCCAAGGATTTGCAGACTCTCTAGCTGCAAATATAAAACCCGGCATCCAGAAATCCTCCATTTATCAGCATTTATCCTCATGGTAATTTTTCTACCGCAACAACAAAACTATGCAAAACCCTGGTTTTTTTTCTGTTCCCATGATGATTTTCACATTTTTTCACACATCAAACTGGTGAACCTGCCAGCGCCAGCAGCGCCAGGTGCTGACCAATCCAACTGGGTTACGAGCGCCACGCTGGCGACGGTGGCAGCTGTCGCCATTTTCAGGTGATTCGCCAGCACTGGGCTTCCCATGGCCCAGTTAGATCCATTTAATTCATGGCCATCGCCTATGAAATTCTGGGGATTCAATAGCTACCATCTGGTTATGACTAACATAGCCATGGAAAATCAGCATTTTTAATAGGTAAACCATGTATAAATGGGCCATTTCCCATGGCTATGTTAAATATGTTAGATTAAGAATGATTAAGAGATGGTATGTCGATAATGATTAAGGGAACAATGCCAAAATAACCAAGCATTTCTGGTGAATTATTGCAATTCAATTTGAACTTCAATGGGAAATTTACTGGAACCCCCCAGTTGGTGGAAAAATCAATGGATTCCGGTTAACATTTTCCCGTAAGTCACTCCACTGGACACCGGCAACAGTCATCAGTCACCAATGAGTATTTAAAACATGATGAATGATCAGAAGCAATCATTCCAATCACCCAAAAACATTCACCGTCGACAACCCCTACAGGGCGATGCGACGACGCAACTGGTCCCGTGTCACTTTGGGGCCCAGCGGTGGCTGCTTCTACGACATGAAGCTGCTTGGCGACAGCTGCCCTTGGCTGAGCCCGTGATTTGTGTAGCCCCCCAAGCATTCGGACAGC
>CAMXCT020000232.1:241851-284918 GCA_947184155.2 Cladocopium goreaui | reverse complement strand
GAGTAGTAGTAGTAGTAGTAGTAGGGAGTAGTAGGGAGTAGTAGGGAGTAGTAGGGAGTAGTAGGGAGTAGTAGGGAGTAGTAGGGAGTAGTAGGGAGTAGTAGGGAGTAGTAGGGAGTAGTAGGGAGTAGTAGTAGTAGTAGTAGTAGTAGTAGTCGTAGTCGTAGTCGTAGTCGTAATCGTAGTCGTAGTCGTAGTCGTAGTCGTAGTCGTAGTCGTAGTCGTAGTCGTAGTCGTAGTCGTAGTCGTAGTCGTAGTAGTAGTAGTAGTAGTAGTAGTAGTAGTAGTAGTAGTGGTAGTAGTAGTCGTAGTCGTAGTAGTAGTAGTAGTAGTAGTAGAAGTAGAAGTAGTAGCAGTGCAATACATCTTTTTCCCTTACGCGCTCCCCCTTGCGTCGGCCGGGGTCGGCGGATATATATTATAAGCTTTCAGAGCCTCGATCCTCCTGCTACTGCTGGCTACTGGCTATATGCATTTCTACCCTAAAGGGTCGAATGTCTTATTCCCTGGCGCGCTCCCCCTTGCGTCTGCCGGGGTCGGCGGATTTCAGATTTTAAAGACTCATTTGGGGTTCAGAAGGCTTCACTTAGTCACTTCTATGAGAGAATTATGGGAGAGACACACACACACACAAAACGGTTGTGCCAGTGATGTTAGCGCTTGAGGCGCGATGCTTGCGTTTCCGCAACGTGCCAGAGGGCTATACCAGTAGCTTGATGAGAGAAGAGTTAGAGGCAGGGCCGGCGAAAAGAAACTGACTGAAACGACTACTGGCCACCACCTGAGTACAAATATTTTTTGGTCCAAAGAAGAATGCTTGTGATGGGTGATATATTGTGATATGACATATTATATATATATATATATATCATATATGTGTATATTGTATAATATATATATATGGTAATGATATATATCATATATATATATACATGTCATATATATCATATATATCTTAATTATATATCACCTATATATATATACATCTATACACATATCACATATATATATATATGTGATATGTGTGTATACATATATATCTATAAGTATATCATATATATATATATGTATATATATACATCATATATATATATATCATAGATATATATGTCATATATGTCATATATATCATATATATCATATATATATATATATATCATATATATATCATATATATATATATATATCATATATCACATATATATATATCATATATATATATATCATATATATATAATCATATATATATATCATATGTATCATATATATCATATATATATATCATATATATATATATATCATATATATATATATATCATATATATATATATCATATATATCATATATATCATATATATCCTATATATATATCATATATATATCATATATATATATATATAAATATTATATAGATATATCATATATATATATAAAATATCATATACATATATATAAATATCATATATATAAATATCATGTATATTATCATATATATATGATATATACATATGTATCATGTATATATAATATCATACATATATAATATCATACGTATATAATATCACATATATGTATATATTTATATCATATGTATATATATATATATCACATACACATGTATCCCTTCCTGGTTTGATTTTCTAAACTCCCCTATGAAAACCACGATTATACCCATTACAAAATTCCGCATATATATATATTAGATACATATCCCCATTCTTTGTCATTCTACAGATTTTTTGTGGCTTAACCAAAGTAAATTTCTTGATGATCTCCCCACGATCCAGATCCCCAGCTGAGAAAATCACCAGGACGAAGGCTTCGGTCCTGATGAGGCGCTGGGTGCGCTGGGTGCATTCGCTATTGGTATAACAACCCCCACTATTGGATATTTAAGAAATAGCACCATATTGTGGGGGTTAGGACATTCATCTAAAATATGGGGGGCCTCATTAGCACTATTGGATGAATTCATCTAAAATATGTAGATAGAAGAGTTGGACATCTGGAAATGCTATGAAATGCTGAAATGATGCTCAAAGTAAGCCAAATTTAGGGACCAGCAAGCCCCCCGAACATTTTCCATGATTTTCCAGACTGTTTGATTTCAAAGGACACTGAAGACTCTGACAACTTTCGGAGGATTTCCTATTTTTCCTCGTTGAAGCTGTTGGCTTCATGAGGGGTGCTGACTTTTTAATCACCTACTATATAGTATTAAAGTAGATATTATTGTATTTCTATTTGGTGTTGTTATTGTTATGATTTTAAACATCTATAGACATGTATACATATATACGTATGTATACACCTTTGCACCCACTTGCAACGTATACCGTTCAGCCTGACAGTTGCAACCTGGATGGGGATGAGTTAAAACCTCTATGGTATCATATTTTTTGGTGAACCCTACATTTTTGTGGGTGAACATCCCAGAGATATTTCGAGGATAGCACGTTTTTTTTTGGGGATGATGATACATTTGCAAGCTCTTTCGGTGTTCACCAAGATACTGATCGGGTTTTGACTCACCGGATGACCATTGGGGCACCGGAAAATTTGCCCTAGCATCACATGGCCAGTACCCTCCGGGAATCAAACATCGCAATGGACGAACCCATTTATGGATCATTGTCCAACTTAAACCTCCATAGGGGTTTTCCATATTCCATCAATTTCCCATTGCCATAGTTGAAAGACTTCAAATTCACATCTTCATGCTTTGGATGGTGACATTCTGGAACATATTAGTTTCAACCCCATATATTCGAATGATGTTTTTTTTCTCCCACCTCATCCACAAGGGGTGCCCCCAGTTATAAGTTGGTTTATAACTCCAACTATGGATACCACCAGCTTAGCTATCGCTTGTGGGGGGCACCACCTTGCAGGTCTTGTACCTCTTACACGACATGCAGCAGCACCAGACCTACGTTTTCGCCGCCAGCGCTCGCGTGGCGCAGCAGATCGTGACCAACTTCGATGGTCGGCGCCTGGAACGACTGGGGCCTGGCGAGTTGCCAGACAGCTGCTTGAGACAAAACGTCAAGCTGGAATGGCTCTAGGAAAAAAAGGGGCTACTGCTGGTGGTGGCTTTTTCTTGTTGTTGTTGTTGTTGTTTTCAAAACACCGTTGTTCCAGGTGTCGTGGTTGATTTTTTTCGTGGAAATTGGCCAATCGATTGGGGGATAGATTCAGATTTGGGATGGCGTTTAATTACTGTAACATGGTTTAAGCATCAATAGGGATTTAGCAGTGACGAGCGGCGTCTGCGGCAGTTTTTTTTTTGCACCATCAATGGGGATTTGCCAACCCTTGGCTGCTTAGTTGCCGGGTTGGGAAATTGACAACTTGACAAACCATTGAGAAATTGACAAACTGACAAAATCCAACCCATCATTGGGAAATTGCTAAGAATGGAAGTTCAACCATTGATCACTGAGTTCTTAGACAGTTCTGATCCAAGTATTCTCACCTTAACAGGACGGTTGACGATTCACGGCTTAGATCAAGGCCTTCAATAACTTGGATGCGACAGATATTCCCAAGGCGGTCGGAGCACTCAGATGGGGAAATCGGGCTTGGGTGGACCCGATGGACCATGGTGGAATGAGGCACCCAGACCAGAAGCTATGGATATCATCATTTTCCATGACCATAAGACATGGGATATCATGGGATAATAGTATCATTTCATAATCATGGGATATCGTGGGATCGATTTTCTGGTTATCCCCCCCAAAAAATATCTATGACCATGATGATATATCATGATCTCATGACCATACTCTACCCTCTGGTAAACTTTCACATAACTATGGAAGATCACCATGTTTAATGGGTAAATCCACTATAAATGGCCATTTTCAATAGTTATTTTGACATAACCAGGGAGTATCTATCACCATGGACAGCCAGAGCTATTCATCCCGTGGACCCAGGTCTCGCCCCTTCAACGCTTGACGCGGCTGCAGTTGAACGACAACCCACTGGTGCCCAGATACGATGGGATGGGGAGCCGAGGAACAAAAAAACAGTTCCCCAACAAAGCATCAACGGTTAGGGACATCACGTGACATATTCACGGATATGTATATAATGTATATATATATACAATTATATACATGTATATGTATATATATATATATATCTACTTATGTGTGTATTGTGTATATCAGCTTTTCGAATATTGGCAGTCAGTTTCATGGCAGGGCTTCCGGACGGACATTTTTCTTCAACCTCTGAGGTGAATGAGCTGATGGAACAGTACAGGCCGGCAGTTTCTACTACAAAAGCTCCGTTCTGAGCCGTAACGACTGAACGGCTGAGCGATATTGGCTTTTCTGGGTTAATCCCATATCTGTAAGAAGTACCAAACATATTCAAAAATAGAAGGGTGTATATATATATATATACACATACTCTTTGTATATCAACATATACACATATATGTACATCAATATGTTTGTATGTACATATATACTCATATATATATATATACAAATATCTATACACTTTAGACGTACATGTAACCGTCAAAAGATATGGGACCCCAAAAAAATCCAACGGATTTTGACTCCGTGCAGGCCCTGGATCTTGCGGCTGTCTCCCCAAGTGGAGGAGCCGGCCGTTTCGGATGGGGATGGGGATATCAAAAAAAAAGTTTAGGCGATATGAATGGAGCATCAATGGGATTGATTTTTAAACTTTTTTCCTTGTAAAGATACCCTCTGGTAAATAAACATAGACCCTGAAAATAGCCAATTTTTAATGGAAACTAGTCTTCCAACCCCAACAACTACCAGGGTCTATGTTAATTTACCAGAGGGTATCACCCAATGGGGGTTACACCCAATGGTCTCCAATTCGGACTCCAAAGATTTGATAATTCGGGAGATATAACTGGGTGACAGGTGGTGACAGATGGTCTATTTTGTTGGTTGAGTTCTTGCTCAGTTACCCTCTGGTAAACTAACGTGGCTATTGAAAGGCCATTTATAGCGGATTTACCCATTAAACATGGTGATTTTCCATAGTTATGTTAGTTTACCAGAGGGTATCTTATTTGCACATGGGTAAATCCACTCATTTCTTTAGCATGTGGAGGGCAGTGACCGTCAGAGGGATCCCATCTATGTAGGTCCCTGAAAATGCCGCAGGATGCCATACGATGCCACAGGATGCCACAGATGTTTGGTTACATACCCAATGTCCTAGTTGCAACCTGGTAGCTACTATTACAAGGTGGTGCCCCTCCCCCTACGAGGGAATCGTTGGGTCTATGTGATTTGACGAGGATCCGATAGATAAAAAACGCCATATTGTTTTACCTGCATACATATTTTATATAACATATGCATACACATTTTAATTGTATCATCATTATCATCATCATCATCATCATCGTCATCGTCATGGTCATGGTCATCGTCATCGTCATGGTCATGGTCATGGTCATCGTCATCATCATCATCATCATCACCATCACCATCACCATCACTATCAGCATCATCATCATCATCATCATCATCATCGTCATCGTCATCGTCATCGTCATCGTCATCGTCATCGTCATCATCATCATCATCGTCATCGTCATCGTCATCGTCATCGTCATCGTCATCATCATCATCATAATCATCATCATCACCATCATCATCATCATCATCATCATCTTCTCTCCATGGTTGGTGTTCGAATAGTGTGGTAACCCAATCATACTATGTATTGTATCTAATATTTTTTCTCGTATCTGAAAACATCTGCAACAAAAATATACGACTAGTGAATTCTGGATTCATTCTGGTACCCTCCCCCACGTGAAATTCTGCATATGTCCCTCCAATATTTGGCTGTGGGTCAAAACCCTGGTACCAATCGTTCACATCAAAATAGCTGGTAGTTAGTTCTGGATGTTCATCCCATTTCATTTCCCACAAATTCATGGACAATCACAGGTTTTGACTCATCCCCATATCAAATATATAGTTGGCTGTATATCATGTTTTTATCAAGTATCTATATACACATAGTCATCATATCATATAGTAGATTGTAGTTAATTGTATATCAAACAATAACAATAAAATTAAAATTATCTTTGGTATCCACATCAAATCCACATCTCTTGATGGTTTCCCTTGGGCTTCCCATGGTGCCCTGACACCTCTGTTTCAGGAGCTGGACAACGAGACCGTCAGCGAGGTGGACCGCCGCGCCGCGTTGCCGCCGGCGATGTCCATGGTCGGCATGGTGGGCATGGGCCGAGCGGTGGCGAGGCGAGATGCCGGGAGCGATGCCGGGAGCGTCCCAGCAGAGGATCAAAAGGTATGAAGATGAACACATTTGGAGGTTTCCTAAAATAGGGATACCCCCAGTCATCATCCATTTATAGATGGGATTTTCATGGATTTTCCACTATTAACCACTATTACCCTCTGGTAAACTAACATAGCTATTGATAATGGTCATAGAAATAGTGAGTTTTCCCATTAAAAATGGTGGATCTTTCCATAGCTATGTTAGTTTACCAGAGGGTACCCCCAAATCATCCATTTATAGATGGGATTTTCCATGAACTAAACCAACCAGCTATTGGTGTACCCCCATTTAGTTGGAGAGCATGAAAACCCAAGGTGGCGCCTGTGAAACTGCATGTTTTTGTTGTTTTCACTGTACCTGTGGGGGTTGTTGGAATCAGATGAGGTTCTGCAAGCCTGGGATCTGTGTATGATTGATCAGCCTCTTTGGTTCAAGGGAACTCCAAGATTTGTGAAAGCTCTCCACTAGATGTGTGTACGCGCACGAAGACAGACACACAAAAAAACACGGACACCAACTATGTATAGATAGATTAGATAGGCCTTGCAACTTTGCAGATTCCTCAAGTCCAGAAGCACCACCTTTTTGATTCGTTTTCATCAACACCAGGGTAACAGCCAGCCTCAGCAGAACTCTTACCAGCTCAGGAATGATTGGGAATTGTGGATTCCATTCCCATTTATGGCAGCTTCATCAAGTATCATTGGATATTTAATGATATTTATGCATATTTATGGTAGCTTCATCACTGTAGTGACCAAGATCCCTTCTCGGGCCGCACGCCTACGCCGTTGGGCGTGGCTTTGTGGCGCTATGAAGCATCGCTTTGACCTTTATGTGAGATACACTATTGAGATTGATCTGCCAAATCCGATCACTACTTTGGAGGGTCTGAATGGCCACTTGATCTGCACACATTCATCACTATTGCCCAGCTGAATGTCATGTCACATGCCACTTCATGGCATTGGACCCTATAGGTTGGTCCCTGTGGGTCACACCGGTTGTCTAGAGCAATTTACATCAACGAAACCCGCGTGTCACCCAATTTCCTGAAGTTTGTCTATACATTTCCTGGCCTTTTACCCATTTTTTTCAGAAAGGGACGCTCTCAGTCCCCACGATTCTCAGTTCCCACGTTTCCACATGTCTGGACAGACGACGTGACAGATTACATATGAATCTTTGTTAGGAAAAATGTTACGTCTACGGAATTCATGCTTATGAATCTGTAGTGTCACTAACAAGCAGACTTGAGGAACACCTGACTCTGATTATATTTCTAATTCACAGGAAAGAAAGAGCCACACAGAAAACAAACGAAAAACAAAAAAAAAAAAATTGGGCTGACCCCCCCCTTTACCTCTCCCAAGACGGCCTATAGAGCAAACCCAGATATATTTTTTCTTCTCGTGGAGCTTCTTACATTTGTGTTCTGTTCTTGTTCTTGTTTCTTGCTATTTTTCTTGTTTCTGTGGATATCTCATATGCTTACCTGATGCGTCCTGATAATTTGCTTTGAAGAGTGTTTGCAAACGCAACGGACAGGCGTATAAACTAACAAGGTAGACATACCATAGAAATCCCATAAGAACCCAGTGGAAATCATATAAGAATAACATATGAGACTGTAGCAGATAACATGGCCAAGAGAGCCACCTAGAGCCACCAAGATAGCCCAGCTAGGGGAGGGGAGGAATCATCTGAAAATATCATAGATATAACATAGAATTAGTATAGGTACCACAAAGAAATCCCATAAGAATATCATAGATTTCCCTCAGACATCTCATAGGAATTCCATAGAAATATCATAGACATACCATAGAAATCCCATAAGAACCCACTGGAAATCCCATAAGAATACCATACGAGGCTGTAGCAGGCAAGATGGCCCAGAGAGCCACCTAGAGCCACCAAGATAGCCCATCTAGGGAGACACTGTCCTGTCTCCTATTCTGTTTGATTGGTCTCTGCCCCATAGTAAGCAGACTGGGATCCCCTCCATTGCTTCGATATCCCATGGCCTTGACAAGAAAACAAAAGGAGAACAGGTATAAAGGGAACACGAAGAATAAGATGATAAAAAATCTGGATGGCTCTCTGGGCTATCTTGCCTCAAGCAATGTCATCTGTCTCTAGGTGCCTCTCTGGGCTATTTTGTCTATTACAATGTTGTCTGTCTCCAATTAACGTTAGAGTAAAAAACATAGATTGACATTAACGTTTCGGAGTCTGGGTACGAAATTTCTTCTTTCCATTTGGTACTTTCTGAACCTTCATGCCTTGGTCCTCTTTTTCTTGGCCTTTGTTTCATCAGGTGGCTTGCAGCTGGTGTTCAGCTCATCTTTCTTTTCGTGATCTTCCTTTCAAGACTCCTGCAACCATATCATATTTGATTCTCTAAGGCACTGTCATATCTCCACTTCTATCGCACTGGCCTCCACTCTATCGACTAGCATTCTCTATATTGCTCTGCCATCCCATTGCAGTGACATACCATTGGCTTTGAGATCCCTTTCCTTTGACACTCCTTTGCTTTGGCATCCCCAAGATGTAGCATAGATTTTGTTTCGTCATTATTTGAATTCAAATGCGATTTAGGGTATGTGCCGCAGTATATAATTTTAATAAAAATGTTCATATTATGTCTTAACTTGATGAACTTAGAATAAACTTTGTCATATCTAGAACCATACTTAATCAGTAAGAATTTATTTGAAGAAATAAAATAAATGCATTAAACATAACAAAAAACAGCTAAAAATGACGTAAAAACTGGGGACCCACAACGTCCCGCACTCTTTTTTCAGCTGTTGCCTCATTCATCCTCATTCAATCTAATTCACCTATTTGACCTACATCCCCATGTTGGTGACATCCCCATGTTGGTGACATCCCCCTAAGGTTTCATCGTTGATGGGTTTTCCATATCAACTGGTGCTTCCCCTTGGTGGTCCACGACTGAGGCGTGGCCAATCGGGAGTTCTTCTACATCCTGCGAGAGATGACCAAGCTGCAAATCTATGGCTGTGGTGGAGCGCCCTCGGGCGGCTGGAGTGGACCCTGGGACATGGATCTTCACAGTCCAGTTTTTTTTGAAGGATTGATAGCGGTCATGATGAAGTATCATAATCATAGCCATAATCATAATCCTGGCATCATCATCATCATCACCATCATCATCATCATCAGTAAATGGGCAAGATATGTGGGAAAGTAACTTATGAATGGAGATTTACTGGAACATCATGGAACAAAATGCTGTAAATGGAAGCGACGCCAACAAATTCAACAAATCATCGACCCAGTGCAGTCTGGACGCCAATCGCAGTGTCCTGACGTTGTTTCGTCGGCCAAGCGACCAAGGACATGTCGTGGCACAACTTCGCACAGACCAAGACCTTCAGCAATATTTGTCCAAGGACACGGACGGCGGCTGAAAAAGGGGATTCCAAAGTTTGCGAAAAACCAAGGTCTTTCCCTGAAAACAGCATGACACATGACACGTACAAGATATGACAAGATATGAATATTAATATATATATATATATATTTTTTAAACTACTAAACATAATAGTGTGATATACATACATACATACATACATATATATATATACATACATACATACATACACATACATACACATACATACACATACATACACATACATACACATACACATACACATACACATACACACACATACATACACATACATACACATACATACACATACATACACATACACATACACATACATACACATACACATACATACACATACATACACATACATACACATACACATACACATACACATACACATACAGACAAATACATACACATACACATACATACACATACATACACATACATACACATACATACACATACATACACATACATACACATACATACACATACATACACATACATACACATACATACACATACATATACAATCATATACACATACATATACATACACATACATACACGCATACATATACACATACATATACACATACATACACACATACATATACACATACATATACACATACATATACACATACATATACACATACACATACACATACACACACATACATACCATACCATACCATACAGCTTCCGGCAGAATTATGGAAAAACATAGGTTACACCTGTCTAAGTTAGTTTTTTTTACTCATAATTCTGTTGAATGCCATACATCGAATGTGTATTTTATTGTATATAATATTGTATATTATATACTATATTAAATATATATATATATATATAATACATAATATATAATATGTAATAATGTAATATATTATATATGATGTATTATGTATTATGTATATTATATTGTATATAATATAAATATATATATATATATCCAATATATATAATGCATAATGTATAATGTAAAATGTATAAAATATAAGATATATGATATATAACATATAACATATAACATATAATATATCATATATCATATAAATTTACATAACATCTAATACAAAATACACAATACATAATACATAATATATAATATATTATATATTATAATATATAATATATTATATATTATGTATGAATATGTATGATGTATTGCGTATTATATATTATATATTTGATATGATATGATATATTATATGTTATATGTTATATGTTATATATTATATGTTATACATCCCGGCGGGTTGTTTATCGAACCCGCGTTTTCAACGTTTGCAGTGTTCGTCATTGATTTCATACCACAAATCACAGTGGTTTTGCATCTCTCTCAAAGTTCAATTTCCTTAAAAAGTACGCGCGTACTTTTCACTGGATATGTAAAAAACCTCAGCGGCACTCTCTTTTTTTCTGCGCTAAGTGTTCTTCACAATTTCTGCAGTGAGCTTGGAGAGGTTTTTGTGGGAACTGTTTTCCCATCTCCACTGCCAAGCGCGAATCTTGCCATTGAGCAAGACTAACGTAGACTAACGTACCATCATATATGTGAGGAAGTGCAAGACGACATACAGTAGCGTTGCATCATGTATGTGAGGAAGTGCAAGACGACATACAGTAGCGTTGCATCATGTATGTGAGGAAGTGCAAGACGACGTACACTAGCGTAGCATCATATATGTGAGGAAGTGCAAGACGACGTACAGCAGCGTAGCATCATGTATGTGAGGACGTGCAAGAAGACGTACAGCAGCGTAGCATCATGCATGTGAGGAAGTGCAAAAAGACGTACAGCAGCGTAGCATCATGTCATGTATGTCAGGCAGTGCAAATGAACGTTATTACCCCACCCCACCCCACCCCACACCCCGTTAACCCCATGAAAGACATAGAACATGCAAAACGCTGGTTCGGTTTTCAACCCGTAGGCTTATACATCATATATCATATATTTAATATATTTCATACATTTTACACTATACATTATATATATTGGATATAATACATATATATATATATACATACATACACACATATATATATATATATATACATTTATACTATATACATGCACGCAAACACGTAATAACATCCAAAATACATCACGTTTTGGTAATTTTTGAAGCAGGACGTCCCTCCTGAGGGACCGGTGTATGAACTGCACCTCCCCGATGGAACCGACGCAGGCGGCGTTAAGGGTGGGAGTTGCGTTAAGGGCTGAGGAATAGTTATAATGTGGATAAAACAATGCCATATCCATTTTGGGATGGTTTATACCAACTATTTATGGTGATTTGCGTGATGGTTTATTATTGTTTTACCCACATGATCCGTAATATAGCACCATAATTATTCCTATATTCTCCATAGTAGTATCCAGTAATTATATATGTTACACCATTATTGATAGCATCATAGTTATCACATAGTTATAATCTGTAGTTATTATCTGTGTAATCATTATTACTATTATATATCTACCCTGTATAATCTATAATACTTATATTTATATGTATCTATATATCAACTATGGTTGGACAGGATTGAGATATCACAAAACAACCTAGTGGAGAGTTGTTATGTCTTACACATCAATGTTGTATCTATCACCAGAACTTTGGGTGATTGGGAACTGGGGTTGATGGTGTTATTCCATCCAGGTGCTTGGTATCAGAACAACATCCAGAGCTACCAGTCGCACATCCAGAACTTGCAGGATAGAGTGGGTGACCAGGTTTTTGAGGATGGAAGTCGGGGAAATCTCTTGGTGACTTCCGACTTCATCCCTTGGTGATGCAGGATTTTGGGATTTCATTAGGATTTCATGTTGAATGTAAACGAATTTGGATCCCTTAGACTTTCGTTGCTTTATCCCAAATCCTGAAGTGCAACTTGTTTCAACCGGAGGAGGGCACATTTAAAATTGAAAGAACATGATATCGGAGAAAGATATGGAAGGAGACATCATTGGCATCAATGTGTTTCCAAATTCAGCACCCTGTGATTTTCTTTTAAATGTGGATCTGTGATGCCGACTAACTGTGACTAAGCTGGGTGGCTGCCATCGATCATCCCCCTTAAGGGAACAAAACACCATTGCACATCATGGTACACATCACTTCTCCACACCGTAAAGTCAACCTTTTTTGGAACTTGTGTTTCCAATGGCAGGGTTGGTAGCATGCCGGATGAACCCTGGAGTTTTCATGGCTCGTCACTGGGTGGTAAATGGGTGGTATACGGATAGTTACCCTATGGTAAATAAACATAGACCCTGAAAATCACCAATTTTTAGTGGAAACTAGTCTTCCAACCCCTACAACTACCAGGGTCTATGTTAATTTACTGGAGGGTAGTAGCTACTCAGAATGACGGGCTTGATTAATGAGACCATCTTGAAAACAGGCTCCAGCCCGCCACGTGTCAATGATAGCCACCTCATGGCGGGAATTTGGGGCAGCTGACCTTTTCATCTAACCATATTTTCCTTCCAGGTTCCAAAACCAAAAGATATTTTCACTAAATGAACTTGGTGTTTTTTGAGCAATCCTACATTTTTCACCATTTTAGTTGATAAAATCCTATTGAACCTATCTTTTTGGTGATATTAATCCTATTGTAACATCACCATTTCAGGTTGATTCAAAACTCCTCATTTTTTCCCATCCAGGACCAGGTGAACAACCTGCGACAACAAGGGCAGGGACTCCAACAAGGCGGCTTGGTGTGGTCTGGGTTTTCCAGGATGTTAAGGGGTTGATTTCTGGAACCTCAACTATAGTTTAATGCATACCATTTGAAAATTGGATAGCTAACATAAAATAAGTATTGGATAATCCAGTTGAAAGATTATGGAATACACAAAAAATCTTTTTGGCGTCCAACAGAAACCAACCAGTTGCACGGGGTCAAACTGACCATGAACCCAATGACCATCCAATGGGCTGTTCGCCGTGCAAATTCTCGGTGGCAAGGCGCCTCGCGGATTCTGGGATGATGCAACTGAAGTTGGGGTCTCCATGGGTGTTAGCTAATTATATATATATATACATACACATTATATATATATACATTATATATATAATATTATATATATAGTATATATATATATTACGGTGAGTACTATATCCCAAGACAAGCCGTTTCCATTTGTTAGGTTTACACACTTCCTAGACAGGTCCAACTTCCGTTGGCCAGGATGTTCTGAGGGTTAGGTCACCTTGTTTGGTCGGGGAAAAAAGGGCTGAGCGGCTGACGTTTCAGCCCCAAAGTCATGGAAGGTTGGATCAAGTTGGGCGTGAATTGCCTGAGCCATGCAAAGTTGGACAAAAAGCATCATGAGAATTTTGATGAATTTGGAACCTGAACTTTCTAATTAATTCAACATTTAACTAATTCATCTGGGAATGTTTGCAGGAAACCTTGATGAGAGGAAAACATGCTTTCCTGTGGTTTCCTGTGTAGATTTTCCCTCGAAACCAACCCGAAGTGAATTCACAAGGTGAGGCGAATACATGTTAAATGACTATGGACGGGATGCACATCTACGTACTGCCAGCTATTTTGGTGTGATATTTGCGAGACATTTGCCAGGCTTCATGCTGTTGCAGCAGGTGGCACCAGTGCAAGATGAACAGGCCAGTGTTTTTGCTGGCATCGGGGGCATGGTGCCAGCCAGGGTATCTTGTGAATTCTGACAGTTTTGGAATCAAATCTCTGGAACACAGGGCCTAGGGTGTGGTATGATCACTATCTATTAATAATATCATTAGTTGAATCATTTGATCAACATTGTTAATATTATTTCTTGACATCGTTGACATGATATGATTAGTTGAATCATCTTATCAACATCATCATTTTATTGTTTCTTGACATCATGAACATTATATCATTAGTTAAATCAGTGTATGATAATGATCACCAGTCATAATATATGTATCATCGGAAAAAAAACTGTAACTATTATAGATCGAATATTATGTAATGATGTTTACGATTATGACGATCATTATGGACCATTTTTTCATGACTATCCAATCAACATGATTGACATCATCTCTTATGATCATTATTGGACCCTAACATTTATGAACATCATTTATTTACATCATTACCCTCTGGTAATTTAACGTAGCTATTGAAAATCACCATTTTCAATGGGAAAATCCACTATAAATGGCCATTTTCAAAGGCTATGTTAAATTATCAGAGGGTAACATCCCACTGTATCGTTCCAGGGATTTTTCACCCTGGGTTTCCGTACGGAACCTGTGAGGTCTATAGCATCGTGCAGAAGTACGGCCAGGGAGTTCACCCTGCGGTGACCGCCATGACGGGGAATCCGGAAGATCTCTTTTCCAACCAACAAGGCCAGTTACCCTCTGGTTATTTAACATAGCCATGGAGAATGACCCATTTATAGATGGTTTACCTGGGTTTACCTATTAAAAATGGGGATTTTCCATGGCTATGTTAAATAGCCAGAGGGTAAAAAAAAACACGACCGTTTCGGAAGACGGGTGGAAAAAACGGGGGGAAATCGGAAATTTGCTGAAGAAAAAAGTTGTCTAGGACACATTTTTTCCATAGTTTGGGGGAAGATCTATACATATCTATAAATATTTTAGGGCAGAGTTTTGACTCCCCACAGCCAAAATGGATGGCTTGGGGCTGGATGGGTGGCTGGGAGATGTGACTGGAAACTGGAGACGCTCATCCTTGGGCGGATTTTTGCATTCTGCCAAGGACCTTTGTGCTTGCAAGGGTTGCAAGCTTGATGAATCCGTGCATCATCACAGTCTTTTCATGTGGTTTCACCATGTCACATCAGGTTTCACCATGCTTCACCACTCCAAAATTGATTGTCTCACCTAGCAGTGTCAGATCCCAGTTGGCCAGCTTTTGATCCCAGTTGGTCACCGATTTTTGAGGCATTCGAGTGCTGAGCTACTGGGGCTCTGAACCCCAAAGGATGCAAGATGTCTACCAGACCGGTGGCTTCCCACCGGTGGTGCAAGCCATGAAGCAGTTTCAGGCGACATCGGACCAAGGGAAATCGATGGGGGTTTCCATAGTCATGGGGATACCCCAAAAATGGATGGTTTATTTCATGGAAAATCCCATCTATAAATATAAATGGATTATTTGGGGGTACCCCCGATTTCAGGAAACACCCATATGAGTAACTGACAAAATTAGCTAAAGACTAAAATAGTAGGGAGTGGACTTGGGATGTTCAAATTTGTTTGAAAACCTTCACAACCGACTCAGGGGACCAGCCACTTACCGATAGCCTATTTTCACACATAGCATGGAGGTACAAACCTTCACTCATATGGGTATGGATCAATACCTATACATACCATTTTTATGGGGATGAACATCCATTTACGAGCTATTTTGATGTGAACAGAAGGGGTACAAGGTTTTGACACACTGCCATATGGATGGAACATGGGGCGAGTTATGTGGACACGATAGGACGGATCACACCTGATCGGGATAGGTTTGATAGATATTTTTTGAACTTAGATGAAATCTGGACATCAGATGGCATTATGTTACCCTCTGGTTATGTCAAAATAGCTATTGAAAATGACCCATTTATAGTGAGTTTTCCCATTGATAGCATGGCGATTTTCCATAGTTATGTTAAATTACCAGAGGGTATACATGATGAGCAAGTTAGACATAGTTAAAGTGAGAAGACATATCACTGGCGGTTGCCAACCATGGTGGAACAGCCAAAAGGTCAGTTCCAGGGGTCCCTTCAACTCTTCATGGTTTTCATCGCCTCTCCTGTTGTGTTGGGGAAGCTAACAAAGATCCAAAAAAATAAGCGATTTTGACAGCCGAACGACCGGACTTATGCTGGATGTATGTAGTTAGATGGGGTAATTAATCAAACAACATAAATATATATATATATTAAAACGATTCAAACTAACACACATAGCTGGGGGGACCATGAACTTTTTGTTGTCCCTTACTCATCCCTTTTAGGATTGGTTACTCTTAAACCAGGACGACCCTGGCGTGAGCCGCTACGGAGTTCAGTTTCTATCACATGCTGCAGGGCAGAGCACCGAAACTCGCAGATGCGTTGTGATTGGTGAAACACGTGGACTCACAACGGAACACGTGGACTCACCAACGGTTGCATGGGTCAATGGTTTCGTTGAAGGGAAAAATCTGCAGGAAACAATGTTTTTTCCTTCTCCCATCAAATATGGGGTTTCCTGTAGATTTTCCCTGATTCTATTGAAGAGGGATATCATGCGGATATGGGTCCGTTTGATTCAAAATTGGTATTCCATGGTCCCATTTTGAGAGCAATTTGAATTGGGAAAATGATGCTAAATCCCATGGGATTTGGGAGGTGCACGATTTTCCAGCGATCTGATTGGGAGATGTCATGGCGCACCAACGACGGTCACGGCTAATCAGGTCGTCAGGTCGCTGTTATGTTTTTTTTAATCCCTTGCAGCTTGGGTTTCGACGTGTGAAAAAATGTATTGTTGGTTTCCACATCCAGTTGCTGCATTTATCCTTCCCTGCTTTCGAAGAATTCCAGGCAAGTATGCTAGCAGTTTCAACTACCTTGTGACAATGGACAATCCACCATTTATGGCACATTGATGATTTTTCCCATTAAACCTCTGCTTAGAGGGGACTTTCCGGTTTGACATGTTTGATTCGATTGTCCTATTACATAAATCCCATTAAATACCATTAAATCCCTATTTGTTGATTGTCAAACCAAGTTAGTAAATGTTTTTTGACCTTTTTGGTGCTTGCTAAGATATATTAATATCTTCATCACTTTTGCGTTTGCATATATATATACACATTATATGTATACATGTTATATATATAATATATATATATATGTACATAGACACATTACAATATCCCTTCAACCGCGTTGACGCTTTTCGGAATCTTAATGGGTCCACAGGGTCCACACCACCCAGCTGCAAGGAATACATGCGGGAGCTACATCATCTGGGCAGTGTACCCATTGTGATCCAGCAGATGAATCAGTTCCCCCAGGATGTTTCCTGTCGATGCTTCAGCACCTTTCAGATCCTTTCAGCCCCAACTATTTTTGGATATTTTTGGGGTTTCGAAATTGAGAATGCGAGAATCAAAGTGGCCAAAAATGGTCACTTTGCAATCAATCATCTATAACAATGTATAGTTATGTATAATATATAGTATATATGCGGACCTGTGGAGTGTCCCCCATTTCAAGACCACCTCCTTTTTCTCCAATTGCCACCACGTTATTAGTACGTAGCTAGACCTTTCTTAAATGGCTATGGGTCACAGAATTCTCGACCCAGCAACATTCGATACTTCCAAGTCTTCCAAAATCTGGAGATGATCCAAATTTTCCCTCCATTTCCCCAAACAAATGGCAATCTCCCCCCACTTTTTTTCTTTCCCCGGTGTCCTTTACCGCAACGTCGTTTTTTTCGCCGGCCGGGATGTCACAGGTGCAGCTCCAGCAGTTTGGCTGCCAGTACCTCTGTTCCATGGCGCAAGCCATGCCGGACGTCCGGGAGGAGATCCTGCAGAACGGCGGCATCCGACCCCTGATCTCGGCCATGAACAACTACCCCCAGGACGAAAAGGGCGTGGGAAGTGGGAAATCGCTTAGAACAAAAGGATCTTAAGAAGCCGTGGGTGAGGTAGCATTTTTATGAATATATGATATATGATATCAAACATGAATACATATACTAGTATATATATATATAGAGATTGTTGTAAATTATACCATATATATATATTATTGTTGAAATATGAATTGATGCATTGGTGGAGTTTTGGTCCTGAATCTTTGATGTCATAACCCCCCCCCTGATGATCATTGGGAACCCCCCCTTGGACAACCAGTAGTTGAACTATGATGATCAATGCTACCAACCTGCCCCATGGTTGTCCACGTTGGAGCATACCGAACTTCGCCTTTCAAATCACAAGTGTGGTTGTTGCGTTCCTATTGATGCCTCAGAATAGGGGTTCTTTTCAATCGCCTTCAAAGAGTTTTCTGGTGGTGGAAGAATCTTGCATGGCCGGTGATTTGACATAGACATTCCCACTTACTGCAGCAGAATGGGTCAAAATGATTGGACCCTGAACTGATGGTTTCATACAGTGCAATACCATCATACAACCGATTCGTCCACTAGTACCCCAGTTTTGACCCGTGCCCACATGACATTTCCCCACAGCTCAGGGGTACGCGCAGGACCCCATGGTTCATCGCTATGCCTTGTCAGCTTTATCCCCCTTGGCCTACATCCCCGAGAACGGCGCGCAGATCATCGATGCTGGTGGGGTCTCCGCGGTGAAAAACACCCTGCAATATCACTCTGGCGATCCGCAAGTTGCCATCAGCGCGCTGAGTATCTTATGGGATTTAAATATTTTTATGTTTTGAAATGGGTTTGTCCGAAAATAGTGTACCCCAAGATTGCAATCTTGGAGTATACATGGGAATCCCCCCTTTTCCGGACAAAACCTATGTTTTGATTTTCAATCCCCAAGAAAAAACCATTCGGTGAGATGGTGAGATGATCCCAGGTATGATCAATGAATTGGCGAAGCACGATGGCTGCAAGGATGCCCTGGTGGAGGCCGGCATCATCCCGATACTTCTCAACGTCATGCAGGGGCACGCGGGAAATCCCCATGTCCAGGCACTGGGACTGAAGTGCCTGGCAACGTTGTGTGCCAACAGCACCTCCATCCAGTCTGGGCTGTATCCTGGTGAGCTGCTGAGTTTTTTTTTTGGGTCTTTTTCATGGGTAAATCATGGTGAATCGGTAATCGCAGAAACATCCAGACCTGGGAAATCTACTTGAAGCTTGAAATGACCTTGGAATTTGTGTCTATTCTCTTCTTGTCTCATCCCAGGTATCATGCCCAAGGCATTCCCGCGATTCTCAACGCCATCCGTTCTGCGGCAGATACTCGGGCCACGGATGCGGGCACCGTGGAACTCATCACCGAGGGGGTGAATCTCCTGGCAGCCATCGCCAGTAACCAAGAGTGCCGGCCGCTGATCATGCAGCATGGTGGCATCGAGATTACTTTGCAGGTCATGCGCTTCTATATCGACTTCCCCTTGATCCAGGACCTGAATCACTGAACCCGGGTCTGGGAGGTCTTCGGAAAAACATTCGGACTGCGGAAGAACGGGTGTTCTGCCATTCCATGGTGGATTTTGTCAAAGTTGGATACGAAATCAGCCATTGATATTTTGTGGCCCATTTTGCCTGGGAAAATGTAGGCTTAAGCCATGTTAAGCCATGTTTCTAGCCATGACATGTGAAGGAAACAGCTCATTTTGAAGCCACAAATGATGGGGACTTAAAACAGGAGCATTGCCTGCGGATCCTCTCGGGTCTCACTCTGTGGCCGGAAGCAGCAGCGAAGCTGCTGCATGCAGGGTACATTGACTGCATCATCGCCGCCATGCTGATACTTGGCGAAAATCAAGGGAATATCATGGGGATAATATGGGATAATTACTTTTGATGATTTTAAAAGGGAGACTGGACTGTTTTTCTTTTTTCATTTCGGGTGTACTGTACTCGGATTAAAAAAACCGTTTCTATCCGTTTCTCATTGGTTGATTCACAGTACACGCCATTGGATCATCGAGCCGGGATTGAGTCTGCCTTACCTCTTTACTGATCATGCTCGGCAAATATAGAGGCTACAGGTATGATATATATATATGGTCTTGTGTTAAGTGTTCCTACCCCCCCCAATGGTATGGGTCCCCAGGTAGCACCCCGTTCCCTTCTATTTGCAAGCTATTGGCAGCGTTTCTGAGGTCCAGCCTCGTGTTTGCTAGGTTTTTGCAGCGATTCTGACTACCAACCTCGCATTTACTAGGTACATGCTACCTTTTAGACGACCTACGTAGCACACACATACTCCCTCAACGTACCTACGTGCTACCTATAATCATTTATACATGTGCTATGTATCTACTTCTTATATATATATATACATATGTATATATATATATGTATGTATATATATACATATATACATATATATATACACATACATATATTAAATATATATATATATATACATGTATGCTTATATATATGTACGCAGTACCACACCCCCACCACACCACAGGGGGGGGAGGAGGACAGTACTATGGCTGACCCATAACCATGGCGGGGGGGGTTGGAACGCTGGACCACATGTATAATATACTGTAATATATCTACATCCTTGATGAGCTGCAATAAATTTTGTTATCATATCACCGTTTTTGACAAATATAGCATGTTTGGAAGAGTTGTGCTATCTCGCTATCTGGCACCAGGAAGTACCCGGAACACCAGGGCGTTCAAATGAGTGGAGCCTATGCCTTGGGCATGGTGGCTGGGTCTGACGATGCCAAGAGCGCGGTCATCAATGCCAAGGGAATCGAGGAAAGGGAAGGGAAGTGCTCCAGTGGACAGGGGGACAGTTGGCAATCCTTGTCCAGACGAGCCGCGGTAAAACTATGTAAAACTATGTGGTTTACCTGGGTTTATAAGTTTATCAGTTAATCACTGTAGTCTTTAATAATTTGAAGTTCTATATGGGTATGGATCAATACCTATTAATACCATTTTTAGGGGAATGAACATCCATTTACCAGCTATTTTGATGTTCACCAGGGGTACAAGGTTTTGACACACTGCCATATATCTTTAGGTTGATGGGTTGAAACTTGGTAGGTGTTGGCTGCTTGGTTTCCAGTCAGGCTCTGGTTGCAGCGATGTATTGGCATTCCACCGATCAGCATGTCAATGAACAAGTCTCCTGGCGAAAAAGGAATGGGCACGAAAAAAAAAGGGCCATGTGAGCCACTCCAAAAGCCCACAACTTGGGGTTCGATAGTACATTTCTGTTATATATATACAATTATATATAACATACTGTATGATACATATTTATAGTCATACATACTGCAGTAGCTGGTTGAATAATGGTGACTCTCATGATATCACTGGCATTGATGAAATTGAATGGGGCGTAGATGGGCGTAGTACCATGATATTACCTGGCATGTACATGATTGACACTCCTTGATCGGAAAATCCAAACTTTATAGTATCATTTCATGTCTGGAAAGACCATATTGATACATCTTTATTGGCCAAACTTTATTGGGATCCCCCAGTTTCTGGCCAGTTTAAGATCCTAATGGTGAGCCATTTGGCAGTCCAAGCAGGTACCCCAGCATTGACTTGACTCATACCTGATGGCATCATGAACCTAGGATTCTGTGTCTGGAAAAACCTTATTTATGTACAAAGGATCCACCAAGTAACAATGAATAATTATCAACAATGTGAACCACACACTATGATAATGTACAGTAGCTTTCCAGCCGCTTGTAAACCAACATCTTTGAACTAAATTATGATTGGGTGGAATATGAAGTTCGCACTTATTGTTACATGGACTTATATGTGGTGTTTCTGTACGTATTACTGGAACTGTACGTCCATGAATAAACCAATACCATTCTAGTAACGTAGGGGTTTGGTTGATGGTTTGGAACCCAGGAGTCCCCTTTAAAATTAGAAGGGCAGGGGATTATCATTGCGGGGTATTATGCAAAAAGAAACAAAACAAAGAACCTGAACCACCAGTTAACCAGTCGCCTCAAACAACAGTTTTAAAGCAGCAACAATTACCAGTTAAACCAGTCCTTAGACTGTGCGCAAACTACCAGTTATGTAGCCAGTGGTTGAATCGGCTTTGTCTGAAAATAGGGTACCCCTAAAACCCCATTCCATCCACCGCTTAATCATCATTATCCCTATCAACATCGCCATGTTATGGGGTCAATTCTTCATTTTTGGACAAAGCCAATCATATCGTTGATGATATCATATCAAATTAATATAATAACAAATACCCTCTGGTAAATTAACATAGACCCTGGAAATAACACAGTTTTCTAGTGTAAACTAATCTTCCAACCCCTTCTGCCAGGGTCTATGTGAATTTGCTGGAGGGTTACCATGAATTTTGGTTTACCCCACCACAACGAACTGCCGCCGAGGCCTGTGCGGCTCTGTCGATTCTTTGCGAATCGGATCGCGGCAAGTCCACTTTGGCGAAGACGGTGGTGGTCGCTGGGAAAATCCGTTGGGTCAATTGAACCCCCCATTGGAATTTCATGGGATATGGATGGATTTCGTGAGGGTTTCCTAAAATGGTGTTATTTTCAGTCATCATCCTAGGATTATGTAGGATTTTCCCTTACAAACCGTCGATTTTGGGTATTCCCATTTTAGGGAACCTCCATATGGCTAGCTGCTAGGAATATCATTTTTGGATATGATAGGGATAATATCATACTTAAAGTGCAGTTCCAGGAATCGTAAGTGGCTAGTAACCCATGGGTGTATCCCACCTACAACTGAGTTGTATCATGGTTTTTGATGACTTACTAAGCGGGATGCACATCCAAGTAAGGAAATGATGGGCATGTAACCATTCATACAGGGATGTAATGGTATGGGATATATAACCGACAATCTGATATATGGGTCTGTTTACGATGGGATCTACCACCATTTTATGGCAATTCAATACACTTTGGAACATGATTATAAATCAGTGGGATTTTGGGCTGACCCTATTTTCAGACTTATCCATATCACCATGGTTGATAGGATATTTTAAAGGACACCATGAATGTGTCAGCCAAATACAGAAAGACCGGGTTTCAAATCTAAATTCTCCCTTAAACTAATTCTAGAGTTTCCTGGGGTTATCCTGAGATCATACACCAAATATAAAGACTGCGTATAGACATGGCTTGTCAATTTGTGGGCCGTGCTCCTGGGTATATCTAGATTGTTTCACCCCATTGAACTGGCGTGTAGGTTACCTCAAGTAAATGGTTATTTGAATGATCCTGAATGTTGATATCTCATTTATTGCAATATATATATAATCCGCAATTGAAGCGGTGACATATACATCATTTCAATCTATAAACAGATTATAAAGCAATAGTTAACTGAGATTATCAATGATATCTATAATCCTAATGTACTGCAAAGACTTTCACAATCCCATTACACACATGGATGCCTTTTTGCCTCCGGCATTTTTGCAGTGTGGCACTCCGGGCTGAGTGGGGTGCTGGTACACTAGGTCTCTGGTAACCTATATATGCCAGCTGCTTAATTAATACTAGTGAATATCGAATAATAGTTCACTATACAATAATAGTCGATCACAGTGAACGGTTCATCCTTACGAAACGTAACTACGTAACTAGGACATGTGAGTATATATATAATATTAGTAATTGTATTAGTAATTTTTTAACATTGTATATAGTAACTATATATATACATATTCATAAGTGCATCTACAGACTATGAATATATGACTATAGTATGACTATACCTAATATTAGTTAAACTATTACAATATATGACAATATTATGTTACATTGATGATTAGTAACAATAGAAACAATAGATTTACAATAGTAACAATTACAATGTAATAGTAACAATATTGATAGATAGATAGATAAATACAATAGATTTACAACTATTAGTAACTATTATTACTAACCATTACTATTACAATCATTACAATAGTAACGTACCAGATTTTATCTGGGCCTCCTCAGATCTTCCTTTCGTGATTTGAGGATGATCAGAGCTCACCTGAGATCATCGCCAACTCCATGCGGAACCTGTACAACATCGCTCCTGCGTCGGATTCAAAAATGTGGGTGAGTGGAAAATGGAGGTCTTTTTTTTTTGGGGATATTGATCCATGAATTGGGATATAATAGGGATATGACGTATGTATGTATGTATGTATGTATGTATGTATATATATATATATGATTGTGAAGTAATTGGTGGAATATAGTCTCAACACTATGATGTTTGAGCAAGTGGCTGAAAATGTTGTTGAATATGACCCATTTTATAGCGATGTTAATAGGAACATGGCGATTTACCAGTGGATTTAGGGGGTTTCCGAAGATTTTCTGATAGGTTTCCGCATCATCAAGTGAGTTCAAGCGGACCACCGCGTCTCAATGAATCACTATGATACTTCAAGCAGAATTATGGAATTTGGACCCAGGGACTGCATCATTGAAAATCAACGAGCTACGAGAAATTCTTCGAAGAATTTTCGTGCAAAAGTAATCGTGATGTGACCCTGTGACAATGATTCGCCTCTTTATCAAGTTATGCTGCATCCAACTTGAACCTAGCAGTTGCGTGTGGTCCTAATTCAAAGGCTTGCTACGGAACATCTACAGGAAACCAGGGCCAACTCCACGGATGTCACTGCGCTAAGGGCAATACCCTGAAGCAAATTGCCAAAGTGGTGGCGATTGCCGGTTTGGATGATGTGATGACGCTGGGTTTCGACGGGCGCTTATCCCATGATCTCCGATGATACCTTCACGGCTCCCCCAAATAGGATTAGTTGATCATCAATTTTTCCCATTAAAACTGCAATTTTGGCCGTAGCCCAATAAAGGTACTTCTAGTCCTTTTCCCAATTCAATGCCTGCGATTTTTGGGAAGGTAAAAACATGTAAAAACGATCCAATACAGCTCTTAAGGTCGCATCGGTCTGAAAAAGTTCTTCAGGAGGTATGAACCACTTTTATGGGGATTTTTCATGGTGGTACCATCTATAGAACCTTATGATATTTGGGTTTGTACATGGGGTATACCCAATTTGAGAGACAATTTTCATGGGGGACCATGATGATAAACAATAGAATCGTGAGATTTTGATATGGGCAGATTAAAGCTACCAAGTCTTATCAAGTAATATCAGTATCATTCCATACATTGCTTTGTATTTTGATATATACACCTCTGACTCACTCTCTCTCTCTCTCTCTCGCTCTCTCTCTCTCTCTCTCTCCCTCTCCCTCCTTCTCAATGAATATACACATCTATAAATACACACATCTACAGATAGATAGATAGATAGATAGATAGATAGATAGGTAGATAGACAGACAGACAGATAGATAGATAGGTAGATACATCAGCCAAACACTGTTTTTTGTTGGGGCGAAGTTATGGGAATCAGTTCGACTTGGCCGTCTTCTTTGTTACTGTGATGGTATATGACACCGTCATTCTTTGATTTTCTTCCTTGCACGTGTCCCTCAGCGATCAACCGATACTGTACTTGAAGTCTTCGAAACTTTCTCTGATCTCATTGCTTCTTTGAAGTGATACAAGGTGGTGCCTTATAGTTAGCTAAGTTGGTTTATAGCTCCAATAACTATGGTTTATGGTAAGTAGATATATCTATACTTACTATGGTTTATAAACCAACTTATAACTGGGGGGCACCACCTTGTACACATTTGTTTGCAAGGTATAATATACGCTCCAGCATTTGCCCCTGCTAGTTCCTCTGAATGAGGCTAGGGGCCCATTATAGCCATGGTTTCGATCAAACAATGACCATAATTTGGGCGAATTCTCCTCCATTGTTGGATTTGCACCCTATCTCATATCATTGCTTATATATCCACACATATATATATATAGATATGTATATATATAATAATGATATGTATATATATATATATGTATATATATATAGATATATGTATATATATATAGATATGTATATATATATATATTTGTATGTATATATAGGCTCGTCCCAGGTCCTGGAACTACATACGATGGGGTGGGGGGATGGGGTGGGATGTTAACGTTCATGTGAACTTGCAGAAGCAGTTGATTGTACGCACACGCGGGATGGGGTGGGATGTTAACGTTCATGTGAACTTGCAGATGATGATGATACTAATGCTGATCATGATGATGATGATGATGATGATGATGATGATGATGATGATGACCCTAATGAAACTTGTCAATTCCGCGACGAAGTTTCGTCAAGGAATTGACAAGTTTTACCAACCTAATTCGGGTTTGCGCAGTTCTAGGACCTGGGACGAGGCTATATATACATATATATGTATATATAGACACACATATATATATATATATGTATATATATATATATGTATACATATATATATATGTATATATATATGTATGTGTATATATATATATATGTATATATATATATATGTATATATGTATATATGTATATATATATGTGTATATATGTATATATATATATATGTGTATATATGTATATGTATATATATATATATAAATGTATATATATATATATGTATGTATATATCATAGATCCCATGAACTATGACCGCGAGGATATCCATAAAAACATGAGAATTTCCAGCGGCTTATTCTACACTCCATCCATGGAACCCATCTTCGACGTCACTGCGAGCATGATGGTTTGGTCTGGAGTAACTCTCTCATAATATTCTTGCAGGGCTCTAGGTTCAAAGACCTCAGAAAGTTATAGCAGTTATAGCTGATAATTGTTTTGAGTTTTAAAGGACAGTCCACAGGCTTCATTTTCAGGTTCTGCCCAACATCTCAGTTTGGTGAATTACTGTAGTTTATCCAGATATCTAGCCAATCTAGCGATTTTTTATGGCTAGTTTATGGTTCATCAACCTTCACCACTTAGGAAGGATGGCTTTTTGAAGGCCTTCATCCTCAATGGTCTGGTGCAATCCCTGGAAAGCCACTCCCAGGACGAGCACGGGGGGATTTTCAGGAATCACTCCACCTACCCTCTGGTAATTTGTTACATAGCTATTGAACATGACCATTTATAGTGGATTTTCCTATAAAAAATGGTGATGTTCCATAGTTATGTTAGTTTACCAGAGGGTACAGTCTTTTTCCAGTTGTTCAATATGTTGTACCCGATTTTTTTTGGGTTCTCTACTTCACAACCATTCACACATTCTGTTGGAAGAGCACGTCTCATTGGGAAGATCATCCTTGAGCAGCTGGCCTCCCCCAATGACACTTTCATCAAAGTTTCCCTGATGGGTTGAAACCCTTGAGCTTGGTATCCTTATATTTAGGTTGAAACGATTGACCTTGCCTTTTTCATATGCAAAAACTGCAAAAAAAACTTGCTTGCCAACACACCATCACCATCCATCACCAGCATCGCAGGACCAAGGTGTTGCCTTCTACGTGTTGAAGGCCATTGTAACCTTGGCATATCCATACCCACCTCCGCAGATGCTGACTTTGTGTGGAAGTCTTCTGGATATCGTCATCGCCATCATGAAGCTCTTCCACTCAGAGGCTCGCATCCAGGAGCGGATGCTGTTCGGTGCGCGTGGTGGCACTGATTCGAAGGACATGAGGTTTTCTGATGTAGAACATCTGCATTTTTGAAGGGATTTCCTTTTTTTTTTTTCTCTCTCTCTCTCTCTCTCTTTCCTTATGTACATATATCATATGAGCCACCGCAAAAACACCTTCCCAAATTTGTGGATGTCCTTTCCGTGAACCTAGGGTTTTCGAGATTGCTCGTATATATATATATATATATATACGTACATCGGATAATATATATATATGTATAATATATATATATATATATGTATATTATATATATATATATGTATATATTATAAAATATATATATTATTTAATATACTTTATTATATATAATTTATATAAATGATATTGCTGGACCCAGGCATCATTACTGTATCGCAACAGGTTGGATAACACTTTCCGATCTGAGATTCTCCAGCCATGAAACCATCCATGGATAATAGAAACCATAGATGGTTAGTAGATTTTAGTAGAAGATTCACCATTATGATGGGATTTTAATGGGTGTATACTCAACTAATGTGGGGATATAATGACAGATATCATCTATTCCATCTATTCCATCTATTCACCAGATGATTATAATCCATACCCCAAACTTTGATGGTTTCACAAACATGACGACACTTCAGGTTCCAGCCTTGATGGCTATCCCATCCCCAAGCAATTTTACAGGAGACTGGTTGCGAGGTGCTTTCGATTCTTGCGAGATTGGAAGACATGCAGGAACCGATCATCTCCAAAGGAGGAATTGGTTTGACCCATGTCCCGAGGTCCTGAGTTAAAATTCTGCCAAATTCAGGGTTGGATGTTGTTGAAAAGTTCTGGTACCCTCTGGTAAACTTTCACATAACTATGGAAAATCACAATTTTTAATGGGAAAACTCACTATAAATGGCCATTTTCAATAGCTATTTTGACATAACCAGAGGGTAAATGGACCTTTGGTTTGTTTGAGCTGTGTCCCAAGAGAGTTCGGAGCATCTTGGAGCTACGTCATATTCTTTCAGATCCTTTCGCACTACAACTGGTTTATTGAGGAGGTACAACCCATTTCATTCCTATGTTTTTATTAACCATCCAATATGTCATGGGAAGGGGCTCGTACCAAATTTTGATGGTGAAAACGATGATTTCAACCGTAAAACTTAAGCCTTAAACCAATCCAATGACGGTTGTAAGTTGATATATGTACTCTACTCGTACCATAAATATCCATATAAATCCTAGTTACATCAGTTCTTTGAGCCAACTTAGATATCTAATTCATCTACTATATCTATATCACCTATCAACCCCCATTCTTAGTAAAATCATCTTAAATCCACCATTTTTCTTGGTTGGTTACATTCTCATGGTACGTTCTTCGGCGTTCCAAACGCCGCGTGTGGACCGAGGATTTGTTTGGCCCTGAAGACCTATCAAGCCGACACTGGGATCCAGCGCAAGGGCTGCCGCGCCTTCGCCAATCTCGGAGAGTTCCAGGTGTCTCGCGAGGCCATACGGAGAGAAGGAGGCGCGGCGAGTGGTGCCGTTGTAGCCGTTGCAATGGGAAATGGTTGGGGAGTTCAGCTGGAAATGGTGAGTTAGAACATATTATAACCGACTTAATTATTTTTTTCAGCTTAAGGATGCTTATAAACATGTTTGTGATGTTTTTTGGGGAAATGGAGGAGTTGTAACCACTTAATTTAAGATTGAGACTCAAATTGGGCAAAGTATATTGGGACATATTGGGACCAGCATTTTTGTGATGCAACTTGGGACTCAGATTTCTAAAGTACAATGATGTCAGACATCATGGGAGATAATGGTGAGTAAGGGCAAGTATCCCAAAATGGCTGAACGTTTCAGTTTTGGCTGACTTTTCTAAGCATAATTTACCGGGCCATTCTAATGGGTAATTATATGTAATTATATATAATTCTTGAGAAAGCACAGGAGTTTTGGGTATGGGAATTTCGGGGGTGTAGTTTTGAGGGGTAAAGGTGGAGCCCAAAAGGTTGAGCCCATTCTTTTGAGCAGATCGCTTTTCTCCATGATTTTATGTTTCATTCATTTATTGGTCAAATGACTTTGGGCCATACTTTATGTGCATCTTTATGCTTATATACCCGGACAATCCTCTTGCCTTGATTCTTCTGACCAAACGTGCCCCACCCATTCAATCTATGATATGGAGGAGATCCTGGGTTCAAGAAATGCTGTGGCATATCATCCAGTGATGCTGCTGCTCCCCCACTCGCAGTTATGAACAACACTCTCCGCAGGCATTGAGCTGATTGTCTTAGGCATGAAGTACCATGTGTCTCATCCTGAAGTCGGAACCTTGTCCTTTGCGCTGAAATCATTCTGGGGATTCATCAAAGTCATTTGTTGCGACCCCAAAATCATGGTTAAATGACGGTTGAATTCTAAACTTCACTCCGATTTGCAGGGGGAAATCAGCCATTTGTGAATGATTTTGCCAGCTAGAAACCTTCGTTTAGTGTTGGGATTTGCCAGCTAGCCATGCATCCCAGGGTTTGCCAACTGCTGTTGGCATAGGTCAAAGCCCTTGAAGCCTGATGAACACCAAAATAGCTGGTAGTTCTGGATGTTCATTTCCCCAACACACATGGCGTCTGGTAGGTTTTGATCAATCTCCATTAATTAGTCATATATTATGATACATTTCCCTATTATATCTCATCCCTTTTCCCAGTTGAATTATATCCCATCATACCGATACCCTATCATATCCCATCATATCCAACAATAGAATAAACCAGGTTATCATATTTTGTCAATGTTATAATCTCATCCCATATAAATTTCATGATCTTCTCATCTACAGCCCGTGTATATTTGGAAGTGTCCATGGTGGTACCCCCAGGTCATCATCCATGTTCTTTGTAGGATTTTCCATGAAATACACTCTGGTAAACTAATATAGCTGTGGACATCACCATTTTTAAAAGGCAAATCAACTATCATCAATGGCCATTTTCAATATGTTAAAAGACCAGAGGGTACATCTCCGTTAATAACCATTAATCACCATTAATTATCATTATCAAACACTAGAAACATATCATTATTAAACACTATCAACCATTATTGACCATTAAAGACCACTATCAACCACTATCAACCACTATTAACCACTATTAATCATTTAAGACCACTATTAGCCATTATGAACCACTCATAATAATCTATAAATCCGAGGAGAACAAGGTTGCGCTGCCCTGGCGAACTTGGCGCTGGACGAGGCCAACCGCAGTCACATCGCGCAGAAGGAAGGCGTCAACGCGGCGCCTGGGACGAACACGGGGAGATGTTTGATGCACAGAAAGCTATGCCATAATTATACGGTGAGTATATATATTATATATAATATACATACACATGTATAATATACATGTATATACCCTCGGGGACCCAGGTTCTCCGATGACCGCACACCGGTTGTTGCCCCGCTGCAGATGATCCCGTTGTATCATGCTCCGCGACAGGGCAGGGTGGGGTGCGGGGTGGGGTGGGGTGGGGTGTATTATCTTTCGTGGAATGTTGATCACGTTGTTGATGCTCCGCTGCAGATGATCACGTTGTATCATGCTCCGCAACAGGGCGGGGTGGGGTGGGGGGTGGGGCGGGGTGGGGTGCATTATCGTTCGTGGAATGTTGATCACGTTGTTGATGCTCCGTGTTCAATCTGTTTGGTTGCAGGTGATGCGCAGGTGGTCCCCGGGGGATATCAATGTATACATATGTACATATATATATATACTGTTAACAGAAATGGTGATAACAGACGTAATTAACGCTTACTTGATGATGATTTATAGGAATTACTTGGATTAAGACAAGTAATCGTTGGTTCATGCTCCATGGTCAGTGTATAATAGTATAATAGTGAACAATGATGATCCATTACTATGAACAAAACTAGCTACATGCATTCTTACAGTGAGTGATCATTAACAATATCATTGATCATATCATAAATTACCACAAAAAAAACTCGTCATGAGCACAGATGTCGAAACAAAAACAATATCTTGAATCCATATGGGAAATACCATGGAAAATTCACCACACATGAGTTTCGATTGGGAAAATACAATGAAAACACATGCACGAAAGATAAAAAACAACAAAAAACATGCTGACTGTCAGGGTTCCTCACTTTCAAGCAACATTCAAATGTAGTGCAAATACCATGTAAAAGAAGGCTATCTTTATTTTGCTTGTGAAAACACAGGGTAAAATGAGATGTTTCAATATATGTTGCATACCATCGCAACGTATCTGTGCTGTATTTATAAGGGGATTTACAACTATACCCTCCTAACCCATATCAAGTAAATCACAGCTTTGTAAGCGCTCAAAACGGACGAGATTTTTTCATCCGTTTTGATGCCCAATTCCACATAACAATGCTTCATGTCCAAATGCTAGTTTCGCTATGGCGAAACGCACATTTTTCACATGTTTGATCATCAACACCTATCATCTATCGGAGAACCTAGGGCCCCATCCGTGTATATATATATATGCATATATATATATATAGATGTGTATATGTATAACATACATACATACATACAATATATATACTATCAGGGTACATCGGTGCATGACCATTTTGTCACATTCTCGTAGCCATGTTTCTGGGGTCGTGAACAGGGGTGAAAAGGAGGTACCAGGCAAGCACAAAGAGAACACAGGATCATCTTGAGGACTGCATGCAGTTTGAGTGGAGCAAGCCTGTTGTTCGCCCGCCTTGAGTGCCATGTCCGCTGCTGATGCAAACGCCGCGGCAGCTGCAGCCCCACCGGCCGCGGCTGATAGGGTTGCTGTGCTGAAGGAAGAGCGCAAAAATTTGAAACGCCAGTTAGCAGCAGCCACCAAAGAACTACAGAACCAGGAGAGTGCATGTAAATGCATGGATACGGTGTCTTTTCGTGAGTGCAGGTGGGACATGTGAACGCTGAACCCATGTTGAAAGACATGTACTCCATAGCCTGCAGGAAAGGAAACGAAGACGTCTTCTACGACAAGCAGGAAAGCTGGATGTGAGTGATTTGACGTGGCTGCTGGCACGTCGCATGCATCCAATGGCAAGCCCGCATGAGTAGAGTCAAGCCGTGCACTATGTGGAAAGCGCCATGCCAAAGACATAGAGCGCTTGGAGTGAGAGCGGCCATGTGAAGGTTCGAAAGCACCATGCCAAAGGCATGGACACTAGGAGGGAAAGCTGGCAACCGCAGACTTGCAAGCGCCATGGTCAAGACATAGAGCGCTTGGAATGAGACCATGTCAAGGCTGAAAATCCCAATGCCAAAGGCATAGCGCGGCAGGAGTGAAAGCTGGAAACCGCAGACTTGCAAGCGCCATGTCGAAGACAAAGCGCTTGGAAGACATGCGCGGTCCAGAGACCCCATTTAGAAGACATCCAGGGATACAACGCTAGATAGACAAGATATCTCCCCAAGAATCTTCCCACACCCCACCTCCAAAACATCACCTCCCCAAGAATCTTCCCACACCCCACCTCCAAAACATCACCTGACCCCCCCTGGTATATTATTATAATTCCCAAACGGGGTATGCGGTCCCGCTCCTATAAATTCACAGGTAAAGTGGTCCCGCCGACGGCGGGACCGGTCCCGCCTGCAACCTGGAATCGTGGGAATTCCCACATTTTGCGGTCCCGCCGCGGTCCCGCTGCGGTCCCGCCTATAGTAATTGCGTACTGTCGCGCGCAGCAGCAACAGCAGCTTTAAGACATTACCCCCATGCACATCCTTCCCATTCCATCATTTGCAGCGGCCATGTTCCCACATCACATCTACCTCTTTTCCACCCCTTCTTCCAGCTTCCATTCCTTTTTTTTGCAGTGCTGTCGCAGCATGGCGTCTGTGGATCGCACGTGTGCGAAGCGGCAGCCGGAGAGAACTGCAGTCACGTCGGGTGAAAACATGGGCCGTGAGCGGTTTTGTTTCTGGGGCAGACCGTCTCTGTAGATATTGCTACTCAGACACGTGCCTCTACCAGTCACATTTCTCTAGCGGAAATCATCAGCAGCATTCCTGGGTGTCAACGGTCGACACGCTTTTTCCAGACCTGTGGGCCATATGCACGTCCAGCTGTTTGTGACAATGGAATCCTAGCAGACTATCTGCTCCATGTGCTTTTTTCATGCTCAAGCCTGTGACCTGCATTCTGCTTTAAGGACGTGGTGGTGAGTTCCTTGCTGTTTCTAGTGTCAAGCCCTCTCCAAAGGAAATGGGCCACCTGACAGCAAAGCGGGGTGTCGCAAGCAACTGACGTAGCACATCGCATTGGAGCCTTGCACCCAAGACATGCCATGCAGACAGGATGTTTCCGCATTGCACTTGGGCCGAGCCATGAGATCCTCCACGACACGGAAGCGTGCTGCGTGCGGGTCGTTGCGGGAACTGCTGCAAGCCAACCAGCTCGAGGTGCCGAAATTTCGGGGTGAATTGTCTCGCGCCGACTTTGCAGCGCAACGACAGCGCCTGGAGAACTGCACCTTGTCTCCGAGTGACACTCAGAAGCTGCGAGACATCATTGACCTCTATGAGGTGCCTCACCTGTTTGTCGGGTGCTAAAGACTGCGACCCATTGTTCGGGTCACTTTTCACATTTCTCACCCTGCTGCGACTTGCTCAGCCGTCCTGGTTGGTGCTACCATTCGCTGGGTTTGCACGGCCTTCTGGTTCACACTGTTTCTACTCAGCTTTGCAGGGCGTTGCAGCAGCAGACGAAGCTGGTGCAGCAGCATCGACCCAAGAGGATGTGGATATGGCAGCAGCCCCAGGACCAGGTCAGACCGCAAGTAGTTGCCATTATGTCCCTGCATCCGGGACGGTACTTTCCAGAGGGTAAGAGACCTAGAGCAGTGGATGGACATGACATGCATCAGTGACAGTAGCAAAGCTTCAGCCTTGCATGCAGATGGGAGAGACTGAACTAGAAGGGGTATAGTCATGAGTCCTAGTCGCAGCCACTTCATCGTTGCACATTTTTCACAGGTGATGCCCGCCCTTTTCGTCTTCGAGCACGAGCAGTGTTGATAACCTACAATTCCTTGCAGCTGCAGCTGGCGGATTTCGATGAGTTCCTTACTTGGCTTGCAACGTGTGAGTGGGTCGGCAAATGGAGTGCCACGATGGAATCAAGTTTGCGTTCGGAGGATGCTGGCCGTCTACATATTCATTGCTTCCTGGAATTCGCCCGCCCCGTCGACTGGCAATCATGCACGGCGCTCCGTTTCAAGGGCATTCAGCCCAATCTTTCCCCATGTCGGGCACGGGGCGCACGCTGGCGAGATGCGGCAGACCAAGGACATTTTTACGTTTGGGCTGCAAAGGTGCATCTCCGTTGGGTTACCTTGTAACGACATTCTATCTCATGTTGAAAGTTGCAGTTCATGTAGGCCACCTTTGTCACTAATCCGATCGTGTGGCAGCAGCATGACGTAGCTTCTAGTTGATCATCAGTAGACCTGGCAGCTTTGCAGCAGATCGTGTTTGCAGTCAAACATTTTGTAGGCCACCTTGGTCTGGGCACCCACGAGCCTGATTTGGATGAACTGAACTCATTGGACCGCTATCTACGTGGTTGGTCTTGCATAGGCAATCCTTCTTCTTTGTACGCATTGATTCAAGATTTATCACTATCGATATATCGAAATATATCTCTGCATATAAACATATATATATATGTGGTGATCCATCTGAAGGTCCTGATAACGAGTTTCAATTGCAAACACAGTTCATTTGTGCTGGGACCCCGCGCGAAAGTTTGTTTGCGAAACAGAAACTGTTTGCTTCGCGAAAGTGTCGCGAACGGTGGCTAGAATGCATCATCCTCATTGTCTACAGTACCGCTTGTTAAGGGCTACCACCGCCTCCCTGCTGTCGGGGGTCCGGCAGGAGACTGGGACCGCACATTGGCTTTTCCCTTCATAGGTAGCAGCCAGCTTCCGAAGGTCACGCTTCGCCAGAGCCAAATACCATGGTGGCCAAGCACATCCTTGCACCTGCCGCTGGTCCTGCCTAACGTTGCTTTCTGAAGTCTCAAGAAACAACCGCGAAATGCAGCAGCCAAGCTTCGAACAGGGACACTTTGCAAGAGCCAAACACCAAGGCACCTGGTGTTTGCTTTTCCTTTGCCGCCCCCCCGTGCTCCTGGCTGGGGTCTGCGGAGACAAGTCTTTGCACGACAGTTGCACGCAAGTGCTGCAAAAGACTTGACTAGGTAAAGTCAAAGGGCATTTTGAAGGGCGTGGCCCAGTAAGCCTTGCTAAAAAGTTCCTCAGCAGCAAGAACCTGTTCGCGAAGGGGATTCCGTGATGCTAGCAGAATGTTTGCAAGGCTATGAAGCACTTTTCCGTGCTAATTTGGTGTGATTTGGCCCGTGCCGATTGAATCTGCATAAGCGGAGTTATTGCTCAACATGGGTTGCGCGAAAGATGCACATGCAGTTCGCGAAGGATGCGCGAAAGAAACTTTTTGCTTCGCGATCAATGGCCGTTTGCAGAGACAGGAATTGACAGCAACCGGCATATGTAGATTGTTTCGTCGCCAGCATCACATCTAATCTAATTGTCTGGACCCACCACCAGATCATTTCCTCGGCTGACATGCCTTGAGTGCTGGGTGGAATTCACCCGGGCGATCTGTGCAGGTAGGAACCCATTTCGTTGCCACCAGCTCCTACGAGGCGTTCAAGGACTACACAGTGCAGGGCAGATGGCTGGATGCGCTGTGGAGTGGGCACAAGCTTTCTCATCAGCAGTACCTGCAGTACGCGTGCCTGGGTTAAGCAGCATTGTTTTCATTCCGGAGATACATCAGGGTCCACATTTATTGGACGCTCCATGGCTGCATGGCGATCAGCATATGTAGATATATAGAGACATTTTTCGAGAGATTTAGATACACACGCACACACACACACATATATATATATATCTCTTCGAGACAGATCTATACAAAGATATGTCTTTCTATATCTATCTATATCTATCTATGGATATATATATATATCTATTTATATATATATACATGGACCCAGGGGTGCGGATGCCAAAGACTCACTTTAGGCGGTGTCATTGCAGTTGACTTGTCAATAGCTGTTTATCGATCCCCCTTGATTGAAGCTCTATATGGAAGGGAAGAACCCATGTCCGGATGAAATGATTAAACCCATACTATAAATGTTTCTTTATCATATTTTATGTGGTCTGGAATATGGGTACCATAATATACAAGTAATAAAGTGGGATGGAGAAACCTGAAAATTCAACGAGGTCTGCATACCACTATTTATAAACACATATGCGCACGAAAACATGATCAGAATTCCTTGTCCCGATTCTGCTGGGGCGCGAACGGTTCGCGAAAGGGTGGCGTGCGGGCAGTTTTCGGGTACCAGAATATTGAACAACTCCGAAAAGATTTGTATGAAATGGAACATAACATAAACCCAATGTGAATTTCAGTGGGACCACTTCATAGCAGGTCCATTTCATAGAATAGGGAACGTCACAAACACCTATGTTGTTTATAAAAGTGCTGCTTCGAGTCTGATAAAGTGTCCGAACATAAGCAATAATTTGGCCGTAACATATCTTCAGATACCTTCAAATATCCCCCTTGGAATTTCCTCTACAGAATCAAGAACGTTGGGTCCTGGAAAATGGTGCGTTTTAACCCCCTGCTTTGTTTAGGGGTACCTACCCAGTGTCAACGCTTTCAATTGTATAGAGGACCTTGGGGCCTCTGATTCTATAGAGATTTCATGTTGAATACAGCACTGAGTCCTAGTCAGCAGAGAGCCTTAGCCACTGCGATTCTATAGTTGGATATGTTCTCTTTGGGTGTATGTCATGTTCTTCAATTCTATAGAGAAGTATTGGCAGAACAAATTTCCCACAACAATTCTTTCATCATCATTGATCATCCTTGTATATAATCGAAGAGGTTGACAGTGAACACTTGGAGCCTTTGAGCTCTATAAAATTGGGAATGCATAAGGTAAGGTAGGCAAGAGCAACTGGAGCATTCAGGTCAGCTGTCAATGAATGACACTTGGGGAGCCTGATTTTATAGAAGGCCAACTAACCCCCCCAACCAAAAAACGGCTCTACGAGAGTGACTTGGGGGCAGCGATTCTAAAGAGATTGTCAACTTGAAAATACCTTGGGGTCTCTGATTCTATAGATGCATTTTCAGAAAGAGGGCCAATGTCTCCAGAATTATCACTATAAAAGTGTCAACACCGTGTGCAGCAGGTTGCAGGTGCGCTTGGGCTATATCACCCGCAAACGCGCTGTGGAAGCAGTCATGCAGCAGGAGAGCGAAAGTCGCCTCCGACGTGAGCAGGCCGAAGTGGTGGCTCAGCTCCAGCCATTGCAAAAGCCATTTTTGCCAGAAGTGGTTGCCCGAGTCGAAGACTGGGCCAAACAGTATTCCATTTTAGATTCTCGGTACAAATTTCTTGTGCTCCGGGCGCCTTCGCGCGCTGGCAAAAGCACCTTGGCAAAATGCCTCCATTTCGTTTTGCCTACGTATATCCAGAAGCCTCCTTTCATTCAAACTGTCCAGGGTGCCACGGCCGCTGAGTTACAACATTACGACAGAGATTCTCACGGCTTTATCCTGTTCGACAATTGCAATTCTATGTCCTTTGTGCTATCTCAGCGGGCCTTATTTCAGGCAAACCCAGACTTTCATCGCTTAGGCCAGTCACAGACGAACATATTCTCATATCAGGTTTATTTATTCAGGGTCCCCATTGTGATCACCATAGATGAATCAACTGACTGGGATGATGACGAACCATGGATTCGCGAGAATCAGCATTTGGTGCAGCTTACCGGCCCGTGTTATCATTTGGAGTAACAGCCTGCATGGGGTAGAGAAAGGCATGGCTTGGGTTAGGTTTGTGAAACCGCCTGCGGGGGAGATTTGGGTCTACAGCTGCTTGAACCCTCAATGTATATATAATGAATATATGTATATACTATTAGTTGCACACATCCTGTAGATTAATGTATATGATAGTGTCAACAACTACACAATTGTTTCTCTTTCCCAATGCTGAAATTCCTGCGCAGGCGCACAATTTTTGAGCTTTCGGAACAGTAAACCCCTAAAAGCCTATTTTTTTAGGGCCTTATTGCTTTTGGGCGACAAAACAGATAGGCTTATAGATTGATGACTTGGTGTTGCTTTAGTCTGGCTTAGATGAATCTACTTTGGGGCCAGAGTAGTCGGCTCAGGAAACCAACACACATGCGCATCAGTTGATTACCAAACACAAGGCTCAGGTCTCCAGCCACATCTCTGGTTGAACATGTTCCTTCCCGGCAATTGGTGCCCCCAACTTCATAATATATATATATACATATGTATATATATATGTATATATCACATATGTATGTATGTATATATATATATATACATATATTTATACATACATACATACATACATACATACATACATACATACATACATACATACATACGTACACACACATACACACACATACATACATACATACATACATACGTACACACACATACACACACACATACATACATACATACATACATACATACATACATACATACATACAGACAGACAGACAGACAGACAGACATATATATGTCTTTACCTCCATTTCACCAGACGGTCATCAACCAGCAGCCATCAGCCTTGACCATCCCAGCGTCCAGCGTCGAGGTCTTGGCGGGTCTTCGCTTGCATCAGAATCATCCAGGCATCCAAGCATTTGGACTGGGCGCCCTGGGGAATTTGGCCACCGCGGAGGACAACTGCGCGGCCACTGGGCATGGCATGGTCGGGATGGGCTGGTTGTTGTTGGATGAACAAATGCCAGAAATCTTGGAAAGTGGCAAAAACTATGCAAAAAAATGATGCAATAATGATGAAGAACGACATTTTTTGGGGAAGTTCTGGTCATTTCAGGTTTCTTCCGTCCGACTCGTGTCATCCATTACAGTGGATGAACCGCTGCCAGGTGATTCTGAAGGCAGGAGCCATTGATATGGAATCTCGACGCAGGGAGGTGAAAAATAACTGGGGTGGGGCAAAGTGAGTGGGCACTCAAAGTGGCTATTGCTGAATCTGAATGTGGTGCAAAAGTGTTGCTCCATTTCTCCAATTAGATGGAATGACATGGACGTGATTCCGAGCTCTACGATACTGGCACATGGAAACTCAATGGTGACACAGCTATCAACCTCTTCTTGGGAAGACGATGAACCAAGACGAGAAATGCTGTCGGCAATCGGCATGAACTTTCCAATTGGGTGTTTTCATCACTACTTCAACCCCAAGCCTCAAAGGGATGTATCCATCAACAATAACCCAATTGCAAAGCCCCAAAAAATGACTAAGAACTCAACGAACTGCTTGGGTTTGTCCTAAAACAGATTCAAATACAGTAGGTTAAATTTTGGCACCCCTAAATTCATGAATCCATTGGTTAATCACCATTTTCCCTCCTGAAATTGCGCAACATTGATCGTCAATCCCCAATTTTCAGATCCTGAAAAAGGTGCAGATCGCATCCTCCCAAGGTGATGCATGCCATGAATGCGTGGAAAGATGAAGCCCGGGTGCAGCACTTTGCTTGTTTGGCCTTATCTAACTTTGCTCACGATGACACCAACAAGGTGGCCATTGGCGCCCCGGCGTTGAGAGATGGGCATCTTAAATGATGGCTCGGGAGACACTTGCGATACACAACCAATATCAACCAACCATTTATGATATGGGATGAAGTGGGGTTTCCCAATACACCTTGCCTGCCGTGCAACTGGGCGCAACTGATATCTGTGAGGCCGTGCCGGTGGAAACCGGATGATCATTGGATCCATGCAGAAGCACTCGGAACACGCAGGGGTTCAGGAACAGGCCTGTGGAGCGCTGGCCAATTTGGGCGTCCACCAACAAAACATGGTGGAGATCGCTCAGCTCAGCGGCATCGAACTGGTGATTGCATCACTGAAGAAATTTCCCACTGAGCCTGGCGTGCAAGAGAAACTCAGAGGCAGGAAGTGGGTATGTTTAGGATGTTTAACTATGAATTATAGTCATAATATGTCATAGTAAACACTAGTAATAGAAATAACAATGCCATAACACTACGTAGGATATTATTATTATTATTATTACTGGGGTGCATTTAACATAGTCAAATAGTCATCACCTATTTTCAGCAATCTATAATAAGGATTAGATCACATACTAAAACCAAGCGCTCGGTAGTGCACTGCTAAGGTTGGATCATACTAAAACCCAACAATTGGTATAGGGGCTGTTTTGAGGACCAAAAAGAAACAATCGGTAGGGCTCCTGGCTGTTCAAAAGGACTTAAATAAAATCAACCATCGGTCTGTTTTAAGGATTGTAACAATTCTAAAACCCAACAATCGGTAGCGCTCCCGACTGTTTTAAAAGGACTAAAAACAAACAATCGGTAGCGCTCCCGACTGTTTTAAGGACTGAAAACAAACAATCGGTAGCGCTCCCAACTGTTTTAAGGACTGAAAACAAACAATCGGTAGCGGTCCCGACTGTTTTAAGGACTAAGGACAAACAATCGGTAGCGCTCCCGACTGTTTTAAAGACTAAAAACAAACAATCGGTAGCGCTCCCGACTGTTTTAGAGACTAAAAAATCTAAAAACAAACAATCGGTAGCGTTCCCGACTGTTTTAAGGACTAAAACAAACAATCGGTAGCGCTCCCGACTGTTTTAAGAATTGAAAAAAAACAAATACAAATGAAAATCAGCATCATGCTGTTAAGATAATCACCTTGGCCAGGGGGGGGTCTGTCAGACCCCCCTCTGGCCAAGGTCGGGAGCGCTACCGATGTTGGCTAGCCTCCCCTTTATTATCTTAAATGCACTTGTAATTTTCACTATTTTGGGCTGGCCAAGGTCAAAAGGCATGCCCCATACTACGCAGGGGGGAGGCTGGCCAAGGTCGGGAGCGCTACCGACCTTGGCCAGAGGGGGGTCTGACAGACCCCCCCCTGGCCAAGGTGACTATCTTAACAGCATGATGCTGATTTTACATTTATTTATTTTTTCAATTCTTAAAACAGTCGGGAGCGCTACCGATTGTTTGTTTTTAGTCTTTAAAACAGTCGGGAGCGCTACCGATTGTTTGTTTTTAGTGCTTAAAACAGTCGGGAGCGCTACCGATTGTTTGTTTTTAGTCTTTAAAACAGTCGGGAGCGCTACCGATTGTTTGTTTCTAGTCCTTAAAACAGTCGGGAGCGCTACCGATTGATTGTTTTTAGTCCTTAAAACAGTTGGGAGCGCTACCGATTGTTTGTTTTCAGTCCTTCAAACAGTCGGGAGCGCTACCGATTGTTTGTTTTTAGTCCTTTTAAAACAGTCGGGAGCGCTACCGATTGTTGGGTTTTAGAATTGTTACAATCCTTAAAACAGACCGATGGTTGATTTTATTTAAGTCCTTTGAACAGCCAGGAGCCCTACCGATTGTTTCTTTTTGGTCCTCACAACAGCCCCTACCAATTGTTGGGTTTTAGTATGATCCAACCTTAGCAGTGCACTACCGAGCGCTTGGTTTTAGTATGTGATCTAATCCTTATTATAGATTGCTGAAAATAGGTGATGACTATTTGACTATGTTAAATGCACCCCAGATTATTATTAGTTTATCAATATTATCATCATTATTTAATAACAACTATCATTTTCTGGGATCTTTATCATCATTATTAACTATCATTAATAAATCCTATGGTTATTTCTATGACTATGACGGTTTTATAAACAATCTTTATGACATTATGTTTAAACAATTGTGAGTTTCTACTCCGTACTATTTTGTGTAAATGTATTTCCCAGATGTTTGGGTTGATGTTTGATCACGAAAGGTAGCCTAGGCTACCTGAGTTCTATGTACTTTAGTACTAGTT
>CAMXCT020000232.1:226851-236851 GCA_947184155.2 Cladocopium goreaui | reverse complement strand
ACCCCAAAAGTTTCTTCCCAACCGATTCTTGTCCAAAATGCCTACCTTATACATCTAACGTTAGAAATCGGCAAACTCTTCAACGCAATTTCCACGAAGTCATGAATCCGCTTGTTGATCTTCCCAATCGAATGTAAAGTTTAACCGGGGTGGGAGTTTAATATTCCCTAATACCCTTGTTGATCTTCCCACTTGAATGCAAAGTTTAACGGGGGTGGGAGTTTAATATTCCCTAATACCCTTGTTGATCTTCCCAATTCAATGTAAAGTTTAACGGGGGTGGGAGTTTAATATTCCCTAATACCCTTGTTGATCTTCCCAATTGAATGTAAAGTTTAACGGGCCTGGGCGTAGTAGTAGTAGTAGTAGTAGTAGTAGTAGTAGTAGTAGTCGTAGTCGTAGTCGTAGTAGTAGTAGTAGTAGTAGTAGTAGTCGTAGTCGTAGTCGTAGTCGTAGTCGTAGTCGTAGTCGTAGTGGTAGTGGTAGTGGTAGTGGTAGTGGTAGTGGTAGTGGTAGTGGTAGTGGTAGTGGTAGTGGTAGTGGTAGTGGTAGTAGTAGTAGTAGTAGTAGTAGGTGGTAGTAGTAGTAGTAGTAGTAGTAGTCGTAGTCGTAGTAGTAGTAGTAGTAGTAGTAGTAGTAGTAGCAGTCGTAGTAGTAGAAGTAATAGTAATAGTAATAGTAGTAGCAGTAGTAGTAGTAGTAGTAGAAGTAATAGTAGTAGTAGTCGTCGTAGTAGTAGTAGCCGTAGTAGTAGTAGTAGTCGTCGTCGTCGTCATCGTCGTCGTCGTCGTCGTCATCGTCATAGTAGTAGTAGTAGTCGTAGTAGTAGAAGTAGTCGTAGTCGTAGTCGTAGTAGTAGTAGTAGCAGTAGTAGTAGTAGTAGTCGTCGTCGTAGTAGTAGTAGTAGTCCTCATAGTAGTAGTAGTAGTAGTAGTAGTAGTAGTAGTAGTAGTAGTAGTAGTAGTAGTCCTCATAGTAGTAGTCCTCATAGTAGTAGTAGTAGTCCTCATAGTAGTAGTAGTAGTAGTAGTAGTAGTAGTAGTAGTAGTCGTAGTGGTAGTGGTAGTGGTAGTGGTAGTGGTAGTGGTAGTGGTAGTAGTAGTAGTAGTAGTAGTAGTAGTCGTAGTGGTAGTGGTAGTGGTAGTGGTAGTGGTAGTGGTAGTGGTAGTGGTAGTAGTAGTAGTAGTAGTAGTAGTAGTAGTAGTAGTCGTAGTCGTAGTGGTAGTGGTAGTGGTAGTGGTAGTGGTAGTGGTAGTGGTAGTGGTAGTGGTAGTAGTAGTAGTAGTAGTAGTAGTCGTAGTCGTAGTCGTAGTAGTAGTAGTAGTAGTCGTCGTCGTCGTCGGCGTGCTTGCGTTACAAACAGTCGCACCTTCTCTTGCCTCTCCCTCCTGCCTTTTCCCCCCCTACCTTTCGTCCCCCCCCTCTCAAGTGGGTGAATCATCCAGAACCTCACAAGCTGCTTCAATGAAGGCCAATGCATCTACCCTCTGGTTATGTCAACAGTTTGCTATTGAAAATGGCCATAGAAATAGTTGATTCTCCCATTAAAAATGGTGATTTCCCATAGTTATGTGAAAGTTTACCAGAGGGTATACACAGGAAAAACACCCGGAAGCCATTCCCATTTTTCGGGAGCTTTCCCATCAACTAAGCCGGGTAGTTCCGTTCGTCCCATTGCTCTGAGGAACGGCTGTTTCGCATTGTCCAAATTTCTGACCATGCCTAACGAGTCGTATCGACAGAGAATGAAACAAGCAGATGCCGAGGTGGGCATGGGGCTGTGACCGGCCGTTCTTGTAAGGATTTGTGTAGTGGGATCTATTGGGATAATTACATAATACACACACATATATATATATACACATTACATATGTATATATATATATATATACATTACATATGTATATATATATATACATATATATATATATAATGGGGCTTACAGCCAACAAGATGTGAAGGTATGGCAACCATCAATGAAGTAAAATTTGGATGGATTCGGCCAACAAGAATGGACAGCTCCCACCGAAATTTGCTTGGTCAGATCCACGGTTGGAAGATGTCGTCATGTAAAGCTTGAGGGCACCCAATCATTCTATAGCACTGACTTAACACTCGTTTCCAAAGTTAACGTCCTCCAGGCAGCCCTGGAAGTCATCAAAAATTCCAAGCCTTCCTTCGACGTGAAGATCTGCTGCAACGTGTTGCTGCGTCGCCTGGGTGAAGAGGGGGCTGCACCTCCTCCCGGGGCTGCCGGGCTCGGGCCGCCACCAGGGTCCATGGCACCGTCCTCCATGGGACCTCCTGGGATGGGCATGGGCGGCGCCCCCTTGGGTGGTGCACCAAGCATGGCACACATGGGGATGCAGCAGATGCAGCAGCCGATGCAGCAAACGCCCATTGGCAACTGGAAGGGCGGCCCCGGGCCTGGACCTGGTGGCCCACCTCCAGCTACCATGGGGCCGGGCATGGGACCAGGACCAGGTATGGGACCAGGCATGGGACCCGGCATGGGACCAGGCATGGGACCCGGACCAGGCATGGGACCTGGACCAGGCATGGGACCCGGACCCGGCATGGGACCCGGCATGGGACCAGGCATGGGACCCGGACCAGGCATGGGACCCGGCATGGGACCAGGCATGGGGCCAGGTGGCTTTGGGCCCAAGGGCAAAGGCAAGCCTGGAGGAATGCCAGGCTTCAAGGGGAAGGGCAAGTAGATTTCAGCTTTGCCAACAAATCTCTGGCTGGCATGTCTTCAAAAATGACTCGGTGGATGGCTCAGCAGGGCTGGTCATGGTTGACAGTCTCGGTGGTTGTTGGTGGAAGCTGCTTTCAGAGACAATCTCACTGTGCAACTTCGATAGTCTTTAATGCAATTGTCAATGTATTATTGAAATCACAGTTGACACCTCTGCAAGCAAGACTTCGCACATATACGAACCAACACACACACACACATATATATATATATAGATTACCAATATAACTATAACTATTTGTTGGTTGTTGGCACAGCAAGATTTGGACACTCCTGATTTGAAATGCCCAGAGATGACATGCTGGCCATTCGATGTAGAAAAACATCGCGCTGAAGTGTGGCGCAAATCGCTTAAATCCAGCGAAGATGGAGCGAAAAAGACCTCAGTGGGTGGCTGCTGATATTCAGACTGCCTGGTGGCCTGATATTGTAGGCCTAGATCTCCCCTATTCAGGCGTGGGCCCCTGCAATTTTTTTCTTGGTCTGAAGGTTCTTGTGGGTCGGTATTTCAGATGTTTCTATAAAGATGGGAATGGAAACCCTGGACTCCAATCTTTGCGGACCTCATGACATTTCGCACTGGAAACACATAAATTTCTTCATGAAATGTCAAATTTCAGTCAGCTTTAAATAAAGCTTGCTGTTGGCCAAAGTTTGCTTTACAGCAGTCGACCTTCAACACGCCTTCAAAATCGCAGGAGCCCAAAGCTGAAGCACTTTGCATTTCAATGCATTTCCCATGCTACCTGGGATTATGATCGTGATTTACATCTATTTTGGTGACTGGTGGCTCAACAAACAACCAAGCAGCAGAACGATTGCTTCTTATCCACATCTTTTGTTGGTTTCTATTCTCATGATATTAATGATATATATGTATATACCATGATATAGCCATTATGCCATTTTCGGACAACGTCATGATACCACCATTTTTGGTCGGTTTACATCTCATTAGACCCCCAACACACCTCAATCATACCTCCCATTTTTTTCTTGATTATATCAATTATATACCAGAATAATCCACAACAAACCCATGGTATCCCAATTATAAGTTATTAAACCACCATTAAACCACCATTAAACCACCATTATGTCCCAGTTTCTGAGACCCATCTCTGGTCTGCTTGCAGGTCCTTTCGAGTCTCCGAGGTGTGGTAAGCAACACCTGAATTGATTGAGTTGATGCTGAGTTTCACGCTATTGGTCTTGCTTTCATGAATGATTCAATGAATAGATTGACTCAGTTCAACAATGAAGCTGTTTGAAAGAACCAGATAGCAACATGACCTTACTTAGTGCTGAATTTAAAAAGCTGAAGGAAGCTTCAAAGCAAATCGAAGGTTTCGCCTCCTGGTGCTCATCAGGGTCTACTGGGCGCTGCTGGCATGTTACTTTAGTAGGGACGGGCCACGAATAGACTGAACGTATGGGCGTTTTCTGTACCAACATACACAATAAGCCAATTATATTACGTATAGATAATCTCTCTCTCTCTAATATATATATATATATATTATATATATATATATATATATCCAATTTTTGTGTACAACATCACACATCCCTGCAGAAAATACATCCCAATCCTAGAGGTTCTATTTTCGTTGTAGATTGCATGGGTAGTGGGTTGAGTGGGTTGAGTATGAGTTCTTTTTTTTTAACCCGATGTATACATTGGATCTTGATATGGTCATTTGGTTTGCTTGGACATCTTCCTTTTTTGAGATGGTTTATGGTGATGGCTCACCATGAAAAAAAACTGCTACCAAGGATCCCATACTAAAAAAGTTGAGGAGGAATGTAGATGCCACAGAAAAACGCGGACAGTGCACGGTGCACGGACAGTATCAACTTAGAAGCACAGGATCAACATCCTGACAAAATAGTAATCCCCAAGAAGATAGAACAGCATTTCATCACTGTTCTAGTGGGATTTTGGCTTTCTATCTTTTTGGGGCTACCGAGAATTAATTGGTGTTTAGCATTGTTCCCAAGTCAAATCGTTTTTTCACTGATTTCCCCCCTCAACAGCATCCTGATGGACACTGAGCTGTGCTTGGATCCACTTTTCCCTATTTTCCACGGGGAACGCAGGAGCTCCTTAGAGATTCCCAAACAATTCTGGACATGTGACTGGAAGTTGGGCGAATGATTCTATAGTTTCTGTTATATGGCTCAGAGAAGACTGCATTGCAGATCCTATCTACGGATCATTCGCTTCGAACTCAGACGATGTGCGCTAGACATGCCCAATAGGTCAGGCAAGGTTATTTGGAGCAAAATAGGTAAAAGTGATTTTGGAGGCAATTTTCTACCTAACAGGTAATTTTTAAGGAAAACAAAATAGTTAATTTTTTTTTAACTACATAGTTAATTTTTAAAGGTTCCTATCAAGGTAATTTTTGAGGATTTAAAAAAAAAATACCTTGAAATTTTGCCTTTTTTTCATGGAAAAAAGATAATGAATTTTGACATTTTCTTAACATTGTACCATAGTAAAGTGAATATTATCAATTGTTTGAAAGGTTTTTTAACAATATGTTTCTTGATTTTGTGTGAAGTCAGTTCTACATGATTACTGGAAGTGCAAAAAAACTATATTGTTTGAACTTATACTTGTTTGAGCAAATCAAAGTTTTTATTTGTGAAGATCAAATCTGATTGGATGTTTTGAAGATATGTTATACAACATCAAAGCTACAATGAAGTAACCCGAAGCATACATTCTGTCTTTGAAAGCTCGGTGAGGACATCCATCAAAGTATAATTTAGTTTTTGGTCTTTCTTGTCAAAAAAAAGATTTTGACAGCCGGTCTTTGACAATCTCTGCCCAGTCGCTCCTGGGAGCACTTGCCCTGCTCAGTTTCACAGGAGCATCACAAATCGCTTTTGGCAATGCTGAGGATGAAGTAACCACAGCTGGTGTAGAGGAAGCACTGCTACCACTACCACAACTACCACTACCACTACCACCACAACTAGCTCCAGTGCCAAGCTGGCTCCAGGGCCTGCTCGAAATGAATTGACTCATCTGCGAATAACTCATCCTTGGTGATGTTGGCTTGGCCAGCATGCAAGACCATGGAACTGCCCTGCTTCTTCTCAATGGCTGTGGCTATTGTCCTGACATGATAGTAACCATCTTTCTGATAGACATCACCTCGTCTTTCTGCTCATTCAAAGCTTGCTGGTCTCACTGGAATTTTTCCACGACATGATGGAGTGAGGCAACCCAGTAACCTGAGATTTGCTGGTGCAAATCTCAAAGTTCTTCTTGAAAACCTCGCACTGGGTATTTCCAGGAGCAAAAGCAAACTCGCCACTGGTGTTCTGCTGAAAGACTTTGTTGATGAATTGACTCTTAAATAACCTTGGGGAGGAGAATTCTTGGAGCCCTCTTCATAGAGCTGCTGAAGATCTTCTGGCACCTGGCCACTTTTGATCATTCTGGCGCATTTCCTTACCTTGGGGTAGCTTCGATGCTCATCATCAGCAACTGTTGCATCCTCCTCTTTAGGCTCCTCATCTTCTCCTTCTGCATGGTCATCAGGAACTGGCTCATCCCTGGTCTTCTTCCATCCTGCTGCCATCTCCTTGGCAGTCTTCGCTTTGGCCTTGGCTTTCGCCTTCAGCTGCATCAGGTCTTTTCAGGATTTTCTTCATTGTGCTCTTGGCTTTTGCCTTTTGAGCTTTCATTGGCGAAGAAGTAACCCCAGGAGCTTTGCTGGCAGCAGCCTTGGCTTTACCTGCTGCCTTTGCCTTGACTTTAGATTTTGCTTTCACCTTGGCTTTGGCCTTTGCCTTGGGTGCTGCAGTATCTAAGAATCGAAGTCAGCTCATGGGGCAGCTTCTTCTGGAGAAGCCTGTTCTACAGATTCTGGTGCTGGTTCAGGTGGAGGCAAAAGCAAGCATAGCATCAGGTGGACAGGCCTCTTCATGAGGTTACCAACAGGGGCGACAAGTGACACGTAACTTCAATCTTGAGCACCAGTGTGCTACATGGATGGTACATGCACTTGTACACTTGACATATTTTGCAACCTTTCACCAAAAAGTAGCCCACATACCAAAGACCTTGTGCATGTATCAACCAACCATGGTGCTATTTATCATTCACAAAAGGTGTTGCATGAGATTTTCTTTTTTTGGATGGTAATATGTTTTTGTGAAATGAATATTTGTCCTATGCATGCAATAATGGAAAACAATACTTAAAGATATGCTGCGACTTTAAGAAGTGGTTCGTGTTCAAAAACATTAACAAGATAAACACATATATAATTAGAAAAATAAAACATATATATATAAAGAATGAATAACAAAAAACAATAAATGAACAAATAAATAGTATATATATATACAGTATGTATATATATATATGTATTCAATCAATAATCAGTGGTGGTATATGTGGCAAAAAAAACATATTACAGTTTCAGTATTGTACATGTGGTTTTTTGTTTTATTTATGTATGTTCACCTAATGTAATTGCTCTTGTCCTAGTTTTTTTTGAAACTTTAAGGCATAATGTACCCAAATACTAATGTAGAGATATATGTGTATTCATTTGGTGTGGTGTTATTGGTTGGCTTGGGGTCCGGTTACAGTTTTGCAAACCAAACCCATTGCATGCCAACCAGCCCTATTAGGTACTTTGAAAAATCAAAGGTGCTTTAACCCCCCCTTAAGGTACCTTTTTTTTATTTTTAGCAAACTAAAACAAAAATAAACATGGGAATGCCCCAAAAATGTGTAATGAAAATATTTGATTATAGTTTCTGTATTGTACATGTGTTTTTCTTTTCTTATTTATGTATGTTCACCTAATGTAATTGCTCTTGCCCTATGTTTTTTTGATGACACTTTCAGGCATAATGTGGCATAATGTACCCAAATACTAATGTGGAGGTATATGTGTATTCATTTGGTGTGGGGTTATTATTTGGCTTGGGGCCTGGGGTTACTGTTTGCAAACTAAACCCATTGCATGCCAACCAACCCTAGTAGGTACTTTGTAAAATAAAAAAGGTGCTTTAAGCCCCCTCAAGGTACCTTTTCATTTTTGGGAAAAATAAAGCAAATAAACATATAAATGTCGCAAAATGTCTAAGGCAAATGTTTGATTACAATTTCAGTATTGTACATGTGTTTTGTTGATGTTTTTTTTTTAAATGTATGTTCACCTAATTTAGCTGCTCTTGTCCTAGGATTTTTTGATGCAATTTCAATACAAAATGTACCCAAATACTATTGTGGATATATATATATATGTATGTGTATTCATTTGGTGTGGGGTTATTTGGTTTGGGGTTACTGCATTGCAAACCAAAACCAATGCATGACAACCAAACCATGTTTTGGGTAATTTTTTAAAACACATTTAGACATGGTGGGTGTAACATGTCAAAACAATTTGCACAATAAACAACCACTGGTTGGTTTTTTTAAATGATAAAAACACTTACAAAGAATAGTAATCCATATTTGGGGTTACTTATTTTAAAATGATCCCAACAATAGATCCCTATGTTGTTTTTTATTTGTTCAACCAGTAACATACATGAAACCTATTAAAAAAAAACAACATTTTTTGGAATGAAAAACTCATTTTTTGAAACAAACAAACATGGTTTTCAAGAAAATAAACACTATTTTTTTTTTTTAAAAAAACAAGTTTTCTCTATATTTTTTGTTTACTGCCCTGAAAGTTTGTTGAAAGTTTGTTGCAAACTTTCAGTCAAACTTTCAGGGGGGGTTGCAAGTTTGACTGAAACTTTCAATGCAAACTTGCAGGGCTGGATTGAAAGTTTCACTGCAAACTTTCAAGGCTGGATTGAAAGTTTAAAGAAACTTGCAGGGCTTTTCTTGAAAACCATGTTTGTTTGTTTCAAAAAATGAGTTTTTCATTTCAAACAATGTTGTTTTTTAAACAAAAATAGGTTTCATGTATGTTACTGGCTGAAAAAATAAAAACAACATAGGGATCTATTGTTGGGATCATTTTAAAATAAGTAACCCCAAATATGGATTACTATTCTTTGTAAGTGTTTTTATCATTAAAAAATCAAATAAAAAACGAAGGTTATTGTTGCCTGGTTCATGTAGTACCAACCATGGTTTGTGTTTGATTGCATGCTGTGTATTTCCAAAATAGAAACCCCAAACATAGGTTGGTTGCCATGCAATGGTTTTGGTTTGCAATGCAGTAACCCCAAACCAAATTATAACCCCACACCAAATGAATACACACACATATATATATATATATAAATATCCACAGTAGTATTTGGGTACATGATGTCTTGAAGTTGCATCAAAAAATCCTAGGACAAGAGCAGCTAAATTAGGTGAACATACATTAAAAAAAACATCAACAAAACACATGTACAATACTGAAATTGTAATCAAACATTTGCCTTAGACATTTTGCGACATTTATATGTTTATTTGTTTTATTTTTCCCAAAAATGAAAAGGTACCTTGAGGGGGCTTAAAGCACCTTTTTATTTTACAAAGTACCTACTAGGGTTGGTTGGCATGCAATGGGTTTAGTTTGCAAACAGTAACCCCAGGCCCCAAGCCAAATAATAACCCCACACCAAATGAATACACATATACCTCCACATTAGTATTTGGGTACATTATGCCACATTATGCCTGAAAGTGTCATCAAAAAAACATAGGGCAAGAGCAATTACATTAGGTGAACATACATAAATAAGAAAAGAAAAACACATGTACAATACAGAAACTATAATCAAATATTTTCATTACACATTTTTGGGGCATTCCCATTTTTATTTTTGTTTTAGTTTGCTAAAAATAAAAAAAAGGTACCTTAAGGGGGGGTTAAAGCACCTTTGATTTTTCAAAGTACCTAATAGGGCTGGTTGGCATGCAATGGGTTTGGTTTGCAAAACTGTAACCCCAAGCCAACTAATGACTAATGACACCACACCACCTGAATACATGTGTATTAATGCATGCATATACATATATATATATATTCATAAATATATATATATATATATAGACAGTGATATTTAGGCACATTACGTCTTAGAGTTTCATCAAAATAATCATAGGACAAGAGCAGCACATAAATAACAAAAACAACAAGATATGTACAATACTGAAATTGCAATAAAGTAATTGCTCCAGACGTTTTGAGACATCTCCATTTCTATTTCTTTAATGTTTTATTTTTCCAAAAAATGAAAGGTACCTTAAGA
>CAMXCT020000232.1:57500-226751 GCA_947184155.2 Cladocopium goreaui | reverse complement strand
CAGGTTTCATGGAGTTTCCATGGAGCTTCCATGCAGGTTTCATGTTGGTTACATGCTGGGTTTGCAAATTTAGCTTACTGGTGGGTAACCTCCATGACAACTCCCTGGAACCTGCATGGAATCTGCATGGAACCTCCATGGAACCTGCATCAGTCAGAGTGCATGGTAAAACCAACAAGTGTAGATAGAGGCATCACCTCCATAACGCACATGGAAACTGCATGAAATCTACATCAATTCTCCATGGAACTTGCATGGAACCTCCATGAAAACTGCATCAGTTAGAAGGCGCCATGCAACCATCACGTTTAGACACAAGAAACAACGGAACCTACATGAAACCTCCATGAAACCTACATCAATTCTCCATGGAACCTGCGTGGATACTCCATCAAGGAAGACGCCATACAATCATCAGGTGTAGATACAGGGAACATGTTCGAGTTTTTTTTAATGGAAACGACATGGAAACCATCAGACGCTTTGATGCAAATCGATCGCAAATCGATCGTAACTAAATTGATCGCACAAAAACTGTTATAGCATCTGTGCGTTTTGATGTCGTTTTCACTAGGCCATCTGTCTTTGCTAATGTTTCTTTTGGTTTCTGTACTGGAAAAGTCAAATTCTTCCAGAATTTCTATTTATCCTGAGTGTTCGTTGCTTGGCGGTTTTGATGTTGGCAAGGCCAGGGTTTCAAGTGTGGACTTTGTAATGTGTCATTTTGATGTAGGATTTCGACGTTGTTTTGCGATCATTTTGCGATCCTTTGTCGATCGATTTGACACCGGCCTAAAAACGAATAAGAAGGCCATAAAACAACATCAATATGACATCGACAAGAACCTAAGGCCTGTAGAAAACGGCACTTGCCAATTCATATATTCATATGGTTTGGTGATCATAGAATCCAAGATGACATAAGTGAGTTCATTTCTCTTGGTGGTTTCGTCTTTCAACTAACTTAGTTTGCAATATTATATGTTAGGAACCTCCATCAAGTTGACACCGAGACAGACATAAAACTCCATCAAAATGACATCAAACAAAAATTCACATTTGAAACCTTGCCAAAATCGAAACCACCAAGCAGTGAACACTCAGGATAAATAGAAACTCTGGAAGAAATTGACTTTTCCAGTGCAGAAACAAAAAGGGACATCAACAAAGACAGATGACCTAATGAAAACGACATCAAAATGCACAGATGCTATGACAGTTTTTGTGCGTTTTTTTACGATCAGTTTACGATCGATTTACGATCGATTTGCGATCAATTTGCGTCAAAGCGTCTGATGGTTTCCACGTAGTGTCCACTAAAAAAAAAGTCTCTGTTCCCTGTATCTACACCTGGTGCTTGTATGGCGCTTCTTTGATGGAGTATCTATGCAGGTTCCATGGAGAATTGATGTAGGTTTCATGGAGGTTTCATGTAGGTTCCGTTGTTTCTTGTGTCTAAACGTGATGGTTGCATGTTGCCTTCTAACTGATGCAGTTTTCATGGAGGTTCCATGCAGGTTCCATGGAGAATTTATGTAGATTTCATGCACTTTCCATGTGCGTTATGGAGGTGATGCCTCTATCTACACTTGTTGGTTTTACCATGCACTCTGCCTGATGCAGGTTCCATGGAGGTTCCATGCAGATTCCATGCAGGTTCGAGGGAGTTGTCATGGAGGTTACACACCAGTAAGCTAAATCAGCAAACCCAGCATGTAACCAACATGAAACCTGCATGGAAACTGCATGGAAACCCCATGGAAACTCCATGATACCTGCATCAGTCAGAGTACTGTACAGGATAGGACCGCAATGGAATTTGTTTCAAGAGAAACTGTTTTTTTTCTCTGCTTTGCTTTCATGTAGATTGTTTAGATAGAATAGATAGGTAAGGTCACTTGGATAGAGTAGGCATATTAGGTAGATCAGATAGAAAAGGTAGACTAGGTGGATTAGATAGATTAGATAGATTAATAGACAGACTTGAAAGATTAGAGAGGTTGGATTAGATTAGCTTAGATTAGATAAGATCAGAGAAGATTAGACTAGTTTGATAGACAAATAGACAAACAAATAAATAGATAGATTATGTAGATATATGAGATTGATAGATTGATTGATTGATAGATTGATAGATAGATATATAGAAAGACAAACAAATAGATATATTGGATATGATATATTAGATAAGTAAATAGATAGACAGACAGACAAACAAACAGATAGACAGATACTTAGAAAAATAGATTCGATTAGATTAGATTAAGATTAAGATTTAGGATTTAGATTTAGGATTTAGATTTAGGATTTAGAATTAGGATTTAGATTTAGGATTTAGAATGAGGATTTAGAATTAGGATTTAGAATTAGGATTTAGGATTTAGAATTAGGATTTAGAATTAGGATTTAGAATTAGGATTTAGAATTAGGATTTAGGATTTAGAATTAGGATTTAGAATTAGGATTTAGAATTAGGATTTAGAATTAGGATTTAGAATTAGGATTTAGAATTAGGATTTAGAATTAGGATTTAGAATTAGGATTTAGAATTAGGAATTAGAATTAGGAATTAGGATTTAGAATTAGGATTTAGAATTAGGATTTAGAATTAGGATTTAGAATTAGGATTTAGAATTAGGATTTAGAATTAGGATTTAGAATTAGGATTCAGAATTAGGATTCAGAATTAGGATTTAGAATTAGGATTTAGAATTAGGGATTAGAATTAGGGACTAGAATTAGGGATTAGAATTAGGGATTAGAATTAGGGATTAGAATTAGGGATTAGAATTAGGGATTAGAATTAGGGATTAGAATTAGGGATTAGAATTAGGGATTAGAATTAGGGATTAGGATTAGGGATTAGGATTAGGGATTAGGATTAGGGATTAGGATTAGGGATTAGGATTAGGGATTAGGATTAGGGATTAGGATTAGGGATTAGGATTAGGATTAGGGATTAGGGATTAGGATTAGGGATTAGGGATTAGGATTAGGGATTAGGGATTAGGGATTAGGATTAGGGATTAGGATTAGGGGTTAGGATTAGGGATTAGGGATTAGGGATTAGGATTAGGGATTAGGATTAGGATTAGGGATTAGGATTAGGGATTAGGGATTAGGATTAGGATTAGGGATTAGGATTAGGGATTAGGATTAGGGGTTAGGATTAGGGATTAGGGATTAGGATTAGGGATTAGGGATTAGGATTAGGATTAGGGATTAGGATTAGGGATTAGGGATTAGGGATTAGGATTAGGGATTAGGATTAGGGATTAGGATTAGGGATTAGGATTAGGGATTAGGATTAGGGATTAGGATTAGGGATTAGGATTAGGGATTAGGGATTAGGATTAGGGATTGGGGATTATTGGGGATTAGGATTAGGATTAGGATTAGGGATTAGGGATTAGGGATTAGGATTAGGGATTAGGATTAGGGATTAGGATTAGATTAGGATTAGATTAGATTAGGATTAGATTAGGATTAGATTAGGATTAGATTAGATTAGATTAGATTAGTTCAACAAAAAATAAAACAAATACAAAACACACAAAAAAAACACATTTTTCAAATCTATTTTGCACATAACTCTGATTTCCCAGACTTCCAAACCACCAACCCAAACCGCCATATAAGTATAACCTGAAAATATTCCTTTCACAAAAACATATTACCATCCAAAAAAAAAGAAAATCTCATGCAACACCTTTTGTGAATGATAAATAGCACCATGGTTGGTTGATACATGCACAAGGTCTTTGGTATGTGGGCTACTTTTTGGTGAAAGGTAGCAAAATATGTTAAGTGTACAAGTGCATGTACCATCCATGTAGCACACTGGTGCTCAAGATTGAAGTTACGTGTCACTTGTCGCCCCTGTTGGTAACCTCATGAAGAGGCCTGTCCACCTGATGCTATGCTTGCTTTTGCCTCCACCTGAACCAGCACCAGAATCTGTAGAACAGGCTTCTCCAGAAGAAGCTGCCCCATGAGCTGACTTAGATTCTTAGATACTGCAGCACCCAAGGCAAAGGCCAAAGCCAAGGTGAAAGCAAAATCTAAAGTCAAGGCAAAGGCAGCAGGTAAAGCCAAGGCTGCTGCCAGCAAAGCTCCTGGGGTTACTTCTTCGCCAATGAAAGCTCAAAAGGCAAAAGCCAAGAGCACAATGAAGAAAATCCTGAAAAGACCTGATGCAGCTGAAGGCGAAAGCCAAGGCCAAAGCGAAGACTGCCAAGGAGATGGCAGCAGGATGGAAGAAGACCAGGGATGAGCCAGTTCCTGATGACCATGCAGAAGGAGAAGATGAGGAGCCTAAAGAGGAGGATGCAACAGTTGCTGATGATGAGCATCGAAGCTACCCCAAGGTAAGGAAATGCGCCAGAATGATCAAAAGTGGCCAGGTGCCAGAAGATCTTCAGCAGCTCTATGAAGAGGGCTCCAAGAATTCTCCTCCCCCAAGGTTATTTAAGAGTCAATTCATCAACAAAGTCTTTCAGCAGAACACCAGTGGCGAGTTTGCTTTTGCTCCTGGAAATACCCAGTGCGAGGTTTTCAAGAAGAACTTTGAGATTTGCACCAACAAATCTCAGGTTACTGGGTTGCCTCACTCCATCATGTCGTGGAAAAAAATCCAGTGAAACCAGCAAGCTTTGAATGAGCAGAAAGACGAGGTGATGTCTATCAGAAAGATGGTTACTATCATGTCAGGACAATAGCCACAGCCATTGAGAAGAAGCAGGGCAGTTCCATGGTCTTGCATGGTGGCCAAGCCAACATCACCAAGGATGAGTTATTCGCAGATGAGTCAATTCATGTCGAGCAGGCCCTGGAGCCAGCTTGGCACTGGAGCTAGTTGTGGTGGTAGTGGTGGTTGTGGTAGTGGTAGCAGTGCTTCCTCTACACCAGCTGTGGTTACTTCATCCTCAGCATTGCCAAAAGCGATTTGTGATGCTCCTGTGAAACTGAGCAGGGCAAGTGCTCCCAGGAGCGACTGGGCAGAGATTGTCAAAGACCGGCTGTCAAAATCTTTTTTTTGACAAGAAAGACCAAAAACTCAATTATACTTTGATGGATGTCCTCACCGAGCTTTCAAAGACAGAATGTATGCTTGGGGTTACTTCATTGTAGCTTTGATGTTGTATAACATATCTTCAAAACATCCAATCAGATTTGATCTTCACAAATAAAAACTTTGATTTGCTCAAACAAGTATAAGTTCAAACAATATAGTTTTTTTGCACTTCCAGTAATCATGTAGAACTGACTTCACACAAAATCAAGAAACATATTGTTAAAAAACCTTTCAAACAATTGATAATATTCACTTTACTATGGTACAATGTTAAGAAAATGTCAAAATTCATTATCTTTTTTCCATGAAAAAAGGCAAAATTTCAAGTTTTTTTTTTTAATCCTCAAAAATTACCTTGATAGGAACCTTTAAAAATTAACTACGTAGTTAAAAAAAATTAACTATTTTGTTTTCCTTAAAAATTACCTATTAGGTAGAAAATTGCCTCCAAAATCACTTTTACCTATTTTGCTCCAAATAACCTTGCCTGACCTATTGGGTGAGGAAAAATTGCGACTTTGAGGTGTCGCGGGCAACCTTTTCGCACGAAATGGATGTTGGACGTCAAAAACTGAAGAAAAATTGCGACTTTGAAGTGTCCATCGCAACCCTTTCGCACGAAATGGACGTCCATGGACGTCAAAAACTGAAGAAAAATTGCGACTTTGATGCGTCGCGGGCAACCCTTTCGCACGAAATGGACGTCCATGGACGTCAAAAACTGAACAAAAATTGCGACTTTGATGCGTCGCGGGCAACCCTTTCGCACGAAATGGACGTTGGACGTCAAAAACTGAAGAAAAATTGCGACTTTGAAGTGTCCATCGCAACCCTTTCGCACGAAATGGACGTTGTGGACGTCAAAAACTGAAGAAAAATTGCGACTTTGAGGTGTCGCGGGCAACCCTTTCGCACGAAATGTGGACATTGGACGTCAAAACCTGAAGAAAAATTGCGACTTTGGGGTGTCATCGCAACCCTTTCGCACGAAATGGACGTTGGACGTCAAAAACTGAGGAAAAATTGCGATGGACGCTTTCGTTCGTGTAAAAGTGTCTGTGTGTAAAAGCGGTGTAAAAGCGTTTGTGTGTGAAAGTGTGTGTGCGTGTGTAAAAAGCATCTGCGTGTAAAAGCGTCTGTGTGTAAAAGCGTCTGTGTGTAAAACCGTCTCTGTGTAAAATCTTTTGTGTGTAAAAGCGTGTGTGTGTAAAAGCGTCTGTGTGTAAAAGCGTTTGTGTGTAAAGGCTTTTGTGTGTCAAAGCGTCTGCGTGTCATGAGAGTGATGATGCTGCACATGAGCACGAAATGGACGTTGGACGTCAAAAACTGCGGAAAAATTGCGATGGACGCTTTCGTTTGTTTAAAAGTGTCTGTGTGTAAAAGCGTCTGTGTGTAAAAGCTTCTGTATGTAAAAGCTTCTGTGTGGAAAAGCATCTGTGTGCAAAAGCGTCTGTGTGTAAAAGCGTTTGTGTGTGAAAGTGTGTGTGCTTGTGTAAAAAGCATCTGCATGTAAAAGCGTATGTGTGTGAAAATGTCTGTGTATAAAAGCGTCTGTGTGTTAAAGTGTTTGCGTGTAGACGTGTCTGTGTGGAAATGCGTCTGTGTGTAACGGCTTCTGTGCAAAAATTCACCTTTAATGTATTGTCTTGTAATATAGTGTCTCAATACTAACAACAGAAGACCCTGCTCTCTCTCTCCCTCTCTCTCGTCTCGCCCTCTTTCTATCTCTCCGTCTCTCTCCCTCTCCCTCTCTCTCGCCCTCTCCCTCTCTCTCTCTCTATCTATGTCTCTCTGTGGTTGCACGTCATGTGTCATACGATGCCCTTTACCAAGCAGCACAGTGCATGTGCATAGGTTATCGCATGTATCCTCTTCTTAATCAATCTTACTTTTCACAACCTATCCCTCCATAGCTCATATAAACTTCACCAACCATTCACCAACTATTTTTTACGACTACCATACTCAGAGCTGCTTGAAAAACGCGTTTTTCGCTCTCGGGCCAACCGTCGTCTAGTTCTCTCAAAATAGGAGACTTTACAAAACAACAAATTATGTATTTCAAAATACGGTATTTTCAGTACAATTTCAAAAAACCGTCCCATGGATTCAGTATAATTCGGCAGTAGGACATTAGGGAACATGATTTGTTATATGTTCCACATGTATCTAAAAATGGCTGCGGTTCCACGTTTGAGACCATTCCTTTTCAATAGTTGGGCCCCATCACTCATCCACATTCCTAAATCAGTCGCTTGGCACCTCTACACCGCGTCTCTGCACGGCTGTGGTGCCTGCAGAGATGCCAAACTCCAACGGGTGTTCGAAAATGTACGGAGATCTGCTAAACGTTTTACTTCTAGTGGTTATGTGCAAACCTCCACAAACCCCTACAAAAAACTCGAAGTCTGAGGGGATGGCTGGGAACATATGCAAATATATATATATTTATATATATATATATAAAATACATACATACATACATACATACATACATACATACATACATACATACATACATACATACATACATACATACATACACACATACACACATACACACATACATACATACATACATACATCCATCCCTACCATACCAGACCATACCATACCAAACCATACCAAACCATACCATACCAAACCATACCATACATACATGCATACTGTACCATACCATACCATACCATGACATGCCATGCCATACCATGCCATACTATGCCATGCCATACCATACATACATACATACATACATACATACATACATACATACATACACATCTACATCTACATCTACATCTACATCTACATCTACATCTACATCTACATCTACATCCATCCATCCATACATACATACATGCATTACATGCATTACATGCAATACATGCAGAACATGCATTACATCCATACATCCATACATCCATACACCCATACATACATTCATACATGCATACATACAAACATACATACATACATACCATGCATACCATACATACCATACATACCATACATCCCATACATGCCATACATCCAATACATCCCATACATCCCATACATACATCCCATACATACATCCCATACATACATCCCATACATCCCATACATCCCATACATCCCATACATCCCATACATCCCATACATCCCATACATACCATACATACCATACATACCATACATACATATCATACATACCATACATACCATACATACATACCATACATACCATACATACCAGACATACATACATACAATACAAAACATTACAATACATTACAAAACATTACAATACATTACAATACATTACAATACATTACATTACATTACATTACATGACATGACATTACATGACATGACATGACATGACATTACATTACATACATGCATATACATAACATACACATGCACATATACATAGACATATACATAGACATATGCATGTAAATATTAAAAAAAATGTACACATATAATATACGTACATACTGTACATGTGTACATATATATATGTATATGTCATATGTATAGTCATGTATATATATATAATCACAAAAAGTCAAATGGCCAATAGGAGCATTTTTTCATCACATCTCCCAGTTTCAGTTCTGGAAGGGACAAATTTCGATTCCAATCTGAAACTTCCACGTGGGCCATGGAGCTTCAAACATACCATGGCTAACCTTTACCAAATACTTACCTTCTAGTACTGCAACCTGGCAGCTGGAAAAAGTTGCTAGATATCATTTTCCAACACACCTAGATTGTATTTAGATTGCGCTATATCGCAATAATCTTAGTAAAGCAATGGTACTGTAGAACCATACCAAAATTTACCATAAATGGATGGTATGAACCATCAACATATGGGTATGGGTCAAAACTATCAACCCCAAAGATAGTACTAAGAATGACCCATTCTGCAGGACAATTGTACCACAATTCTCACCCGTGCGCATATGGCTGGGCTATTTTTATTGAGCCATTAAAAAATACCCTTCTCCCATCTCATTATACTATAAACCCCAGTAAATCAAATATTATACTATATATATCTGGGACCATAATCTCATTATACTATTGAAAGTATATTATTGGTTGATAGTATACAGAAGTCCCTATAGTAACCGATCAACCAGGATATTTTGGCTCTATTGGATTTACTACCTTCACAGCCAGCCCTTGGATGATCTTGCCTTGGCTGAAGGCCAACTGCAGAATTCTGGCTGCCTGCGGCGAGTCATAACCCCTACTTTGGGGGGCGCAGGGGTGATTTTCATGGGTATAACTACTATATATATACTAATATAACCTCCATAAGTTGGGATATAATCCCTACAACTGTGGTTATATAACTATATATGAGCCACTTATTAGTGGAACTGCGCTCCCAAGTAAGCACTATAGTATTCAAGACCACCAATGTGTGAACAATACGGGCATCAAAATTGTATACATCCAATACTAAACCAGGATTTCTTCGGGGGGGCATTTAATAATATTACGGAGAGGGATTGCTGTAAAAGCGATTTCACCCACTCAAATTTGGAAATGAAACCAACCAACATGATCCCGCATTATAGGGTTTCAACTAATTACCCAGTAAGAATCCCCACCGTGTGTTTTGATGGTTCAAACTCAACCTTTTTAATATTTCAATGCACGTCACGGTGATAATCACCATTTTTTGATTTCAATCCTCTAATTGTTTTTCGAGTTTTCCAAAAAATGGTTATATTACAAAAGGTGTTTTTTTTTTGCATTTTCTTACATGAGTGTGCATTGTAGTATATTTATTTAGTTATTTATCTATATGTAAATCTTCATAGCTACATGCACATACCCTCTGGCAATTTATACCCTCCGGATATAGTGAAACTAAAACAGTGAGTTGATGTCGATGCCCTTCATAAGAACTTTTCTTGTTGTTCTACAGCAACTTCGCGCTACGTAACATATATATATATATTACATGATGCTACGTCAGAAGATTTTTTTTGAGTTGATGCTATGTTGTAAAAGCTTCGATTTTAGCCTTACTACAATCTCAAGCTACCTTTTGTATATATCATACACATATATATATATATATATTGCTTCTTGGTACGTCATAAGAGCTTCTTTGCATTTTCATCACCATGCATTGTCATGTGTATGTGTATTTGTATGTGTCTAACCGGATGCTACCGCATGATACTTGCTTTGGCACTGCTACCTCATCTTCATGTTCCTTGATAACTTGTTTTTTTCATTACATTCTTACATTCCTTTGGAAAGAGGCTCAGTTGCCGAGCAAACCGTCCCGGTCATCAACGTCTTGGCATTGTGGTACTGGCATTGGGTTCACCACAAAAAAAACATGAGTCATCCCCATCTAGTAACATGTAGTATCCCATTACATACCACTATGTTCCCCATAATACAACATGTAATGTAATGATTGCAATATAATGGAATATCATAGGGATATCCTTATATTACCCCGTTGAGTTATCATATGATATTCCACTCAGTATTTTCCATTATATATGTTAGGACATGCTCATAATATTGTAAATGTATTCTTGTATGTATATATATATATGATTACAATTCCTTATATAATATTTTAATCGTATTTTGACTATTTTTAAAAAATATTCCCATATAATGATACTTTTTCCCCACATTGACGTGTGGGTTTTTTGTTTTTAGTGCTGTATCCGCTCCTTCCTTCTTCTCCTCCTCCCGCCTGTCCTCCCAAAAAATCCTCCCACACACACACACACATCACTCACTCAGTCACTCACTCACATACACACATCACTCACACTCACACTCACACTTACCTCACACACTCACATCACTCGCCATCACACACACACATACCTCACTCACACACATTACTCACACACACACACACGCAAACACTCACTCACTCACTCACTCACTCACACACACACGCAAACACTCACACACACGCAAACACTCACTCACACGCAAACACTCACTCACTCACTCACTCCCTCCCTCCCTCCCTCCCTCCCTCCCTCACACACACATCACTTACACACACATCACTCACACACACACACATCACTCACACACACATCACTCACTCACACGCACACACATCACTCACACACATCACTCACACACACACACATCACTCACACACACACACATCACTCACACACACACATCACTGCGTGGCAGGCGTGGGACAATGTGCACTGCCAAGGGGTCGGATGTACGCCCTCCCTTGGTCTCTGCCGCTCTGCCGGTGGCTTTTGCGTGGCAGGCGTGGGCGTAAGCATATCACCATTTGACCATGTATACACACGCACAACCACGCACTCACGTACACATACATATATGTACACAGACACACACAACATGAACACAGCACATGTACATCATCACAGCATCACATACCAAAACATCACTTGACGCGTCATATCTTCACGTCACATGCATCAAAATCAGTATATTTACGTGTGTATACATTTACATTACTACCACCCAACCTCGCATCACACGAAAATAATATCACCTCACACACACACACATACACATACGTATAACATCACATACACCCGGTACACATATCGTTAAACACACTACCAAAGTGACACACCTGTACATGCACATACATACATACATACATACGTACATACATACATACATACGTACATCCATGCATGCATGCATGCATGCATACATGCCTACATGCCTACATGCCTACATGCCTACATGCCTACATGCCTACATGCCTACATGCATACATGCATACATTGCATACATTGCATACATTGCATACATTGCATACATTACATACATAACATACATTACATACATTACATACATTACATACATTACATACATTACATACATAACATACATAACATACATTACATACATTACATACATTACATACATTAAATACATTACATACATTACATACATTACATACATTACATACATTACATACATTACATACATTACATACATTACATACATTACATACATTACATACATTACATACATTACATACCTTACATACATTACATACATTACATACATTACATACATTACATACATTACATACATTACATACATTACATACATTACATGACATTACATGACATTACATTACATGACATTACATGACAAGACATGACATTACATTACATACATACATACATCCATGCATGCATGCATACATACAGACATACAGACATACAAACAGACAGACATACATACATTACATACATACATACAGACATACATACATACATTACATTACATTACATTACATTACAAAACATTACATTACATTACATTACATACATACATACATCCATCCATGCCTGCATGCATGCATGCATGCATTACATACATTACATACATTACATACATTACATACATTACATACATTACATACATTACATACATTACATACATTACATACACTACATACATTACATACATTACATACATTACATACATTACATACATTACATACATCACATACATCACATACATTACATACATTACATACATTACATACATTACATACATTACATACATACATACATACATACATACATACATACATACATGCATGCATGCATGCATGCATGCATACAGACATACAGACATACAGACATACAGACATACAAACATGCAGACATACAGACATACAGACATACAGACATACAGACATACAAACAGACAGACAGACATACAGACATACAAACATACAGACATACAGACATACAGACATACAGACATACATACATACATACACACAAACTCACCCACCATCACCCCTCCATCACTCTCATACTTCCTGTTCCCCGGTTGCTTTTCTGTGCTCAGTCTAAGTCTGGAGAAGTTGTTAGCATGTGGGGTTATCCGGTCCTATAATTTATATATTTATATCAATTTATATCATGTATTCCCATACTATCCCCCTTGCACCCCCTTGGACCCCTCAAACCTTGAGTTTCGCTTCTTGCACCTCGGCCGAGGGATCCGAACCTGAATTCTGGCGCGTAACCACCGATGGGAAACATGGGAAAATAGGGATATGGGTGGGACATTCATGGGGATGAATATGTCCATTAATGTGAAAAACAAAAACATGACAAATAGGACTATTTCATGGGATATTAGTGAAACATTCATGGTTATTACTGGAGAAAATTATACAACATTAATAGACATACCTGGAATGCTCACGGTATATTTATGCAATATCAATGGTATATCGGTATATTAATAGGAAATTGATGGGGACATAATAATTACTGGGATATTGATAGGATAATAATTGGGTACGCTGTATCACCAATTCGTGATGAGATATAGGAAATGTATGGGATATATGGGTAGAGGTAAACTTGTTTAATTAATATGATTTACAAACTTAAAAGATTGGATTTTCATGGGATATCCATGGCGACATAATTTATGGGATGTGTATATATAACATATCTACAGAGGTTGTAGATTTATTCATAACCAATTTCAGATCCTATTTGGGTGTGATTGAAAATAGGGCATAGCCCCAAAAATTGTCACTTTAATTGGGAAGCGGGAAAGTGATGATAATATGTTGGTAATGGAGGTACCCTGATTTCAATCAGACCTGTCAATCAAGGGAAAAACATATTGTCGTTTCCAGAAACAGCGGAGGGGTACCCTGAACAACAATGATGGTGGTTCACTACTGAAATAAGACATGAATGTTTGGATGATTTTGGGCACCCTTATTTTAGGAAACCCCTAAATAGGAAAAGGGCGCTACAATTAAAAAAAACAGCGAATGTTGACCGACCCACAAAGTTCAGTATACGAGTTAATCACAATGAACCAAGGCAATTCGGGAAGTCAACCAAAACCAATGATGGACCAATTTGCACATATGAATACGTATGAGGGTTTATTGAAATCCTTACCTTCGATAGATAGGAAAAGTATCTACACATCGGGTAAAACACTTTGCAAAAGGGTAACCTGCCAGGCCCCTTCAGCAAACTAAAAAAGCGGGGGACCATGATATTCCATCGATGGATCAGAATTGACTGGTGAAGCAATGGTTCACCAAAGTGTCCTCAGTATAAAGATAGGTTTGTCTGAAAATAGGGTATATTCCCAATTATAGCCATTTAATAGGGGTAATGATCATTAACCATTGGGTGTAGGGGTACACTATTTTCAGACACACCCAGATAGACTTATGGCTCTCGCATCAGAACTTGACTAAGCTGTCGAGGTTGTCTTTGAAACTGCACATGATCAAACTACTGATCTGGAGACAGTTGTCCAAACATTGTCTATATATACTGCACAATTCCACCAACAATCAATGGCACATATCCCATGCAATTCCACAGCAATTTATTCTGCATGTTCATGTCAAAAAAAGGAACACATAGGCATGTGTTAAACTTATGAATTTGAGACCCGCAAACCCGGACCATGCTTTGCATTGAACCACCATGAATCAACTATTAACTATGTCAACTATCTTGTGGTTGGGTAACCAAACCTCGATGATTGGTGGTTGTATCATGATCCTCGTCGCTTATACTGCATTTGGTGCTGGTTCTCTATCCTGCCTCATGAGATCAACATGTACATGTAAATGCACTTTTTTAGGATTGAAACGCTGGCCAGAAGCAAGTTTTCTGGTTGAATACCAAAAACCTACAGTGAATCCACACATGTGTTTCTTTACAAGTTACTGCAACTCACTTTTTTTGCTGTGCTAAATTCCATTTCTCTACTAGGTTACTAGGCTAAATACCACTTATATACTGATTGTACTGGAAATGAGCTCCCCATTTTTGTTGCTGAAGTCACCACTTTTGCTGGTTTCATGTTCTATTCGTCTTGGTAAAATGATGTAAACATCCATATTTTGCTGGTTCTACACAGCCTCATTTCTGTTGTTTTGAGCCTAATTGCTGGATTGTGTGCTCACCATTTCCGATGTGATGAAACATATTATAATAATTAATCATATTTGTTTTTATGATTGCGAGAATTTGTTTAGGCACTTGCACAAGTGGAGTTGCCAAAACGACAAGCCGCCTGATAGTGAAGCAACATGCCAGCGTGTACGTCGTTATGTGCGTGTGGTAGAACATGTCCACGCAAGCATAGCTCGCAGCTCTGCCAGATCTCTTCGCATTTGACTCCCGGGCGATAGCAGCGCTGACCATCTCGATAGCATGTTCATCGGTGCAAAGATCATCGTTCTGTTGGTGATATTTACATATATAATTAAACTATAATATATATATATATCTTTATATGATTATAGATCATTTCATATAGATATATGTATCTATCCACCACCAAACAAAAAAAAACATCTGCTGGTGATATCCCAAGTGGGTTTGTCTCAAAATGGGGTACCTCTGAATCTGCTGAGTGGATCATTCGGGGCTACACCCCATTCAAAAACACACCGAAAGATCGTATCAAATATCAAATCCCAATATGAACCTGATGTCAACATCAATATTCCATTAAGCTCCCACTAATATCATGTTTTCAAGTTTGTTTCCATTTATATCCCACACATCGCCGCATGTGGGTGACACCCAAACAAATCCCTATTGTATGATGTGCCATGGTCAAAGCAAGGTAGATGGTTGTGGTTAGGGATTCCTTATTATGGGTATTTAAATCGCTATGAATGGATTAGATGACCATCCACCATGTGTTTTTCGTGTATAATCAATGTTTCGACTATGGCCCATGGCTCGAATATGTACAGGATATTATATATATATTCACCATGATACCACCATTTTATCGCCATGTTATACCAAGTATACTACCTTGTTTGACGGTTAAATCACTAATCTTTTGAACACAAATTCTATAATGTATATTCCAATTCTGATTGTAGTTGGTTGTATATATTGTATATCCCACTGTGTCCATAGTTATTCTTGGATTTTCATTGTGTCCCATTATCCATTGTAGATTATATTGTATATACCGTTCCATTATTTGTTATGCTAGTATTGGTTATATATTGTAGTTGTCAGTATAAATCTCATTCCATTGAACCATTAATTATATAGTTTAGATATTTTTTTTAAAAAAAAAATATTGGTTGGCTTATCATCGTTCGCAATACATTGCTTATACATCTATATAATTATATACATATATATAGATATGGATAAATGATATATAATATTCACTAACCTGAATAGTTCGGCCATTTGGGGATGATTTCACCAGATAAATCCAGAAAATCTGCCTCAAAAAGGGGGCCCTTTATAGGCCGTCGCCAGTCTGCTATGGTCACCCGGAACCTCCGATCCCCGCCTATCGTGAGGCCGCCGCCAGCCTTGACCACCGCGCGCCAGGACGAATCCTGGTCACCAGGACTGTCCCGGCATGGCGTGACAGGACGCCCGGTGGAACAAAACATGTGAGCCACAGCCGGAGATTTTTTGGGGAAAAACCATGGAAATTTGTACTGTAAATGGATGGGATGGCAAAAACACATGGCAATTTGAGACCATGAAAGGATGTGATGGGAAACCCATGGAGATTTTCGGTTAATGGATGGGAAACACATGGAGATTTTGGGGGAAAACGATGGAAGAACAATGGGAAAAAGTCACATGGACAGTTGGGAAAAGATTGGAAATCGGGACTGATGTTCGCTACTGGCATGCCACATCACAACTCCAAGATTTGGCATCCTGTGTGGAGAAACTCTACAGTGTACTACAGTCTCTTCATTACAACATTCTGCATCAGCATCAGTCAAATAAATCAGCATCAGTCACAGAAACTCTACAGTGTGCTACAGTCACATAATAGGCGGATTATTCAAGTTGTGGGACAAACTGATTGTCCTTAGCCCCGCTTCTGCTGGTTGTCAGTGGCTGCTTCTCCAGGTCATGTTGTTTTGTCTTCCTTTGGGAAACACTCAGCTGCTAGCAACATTGACATTATTGTCGCATGTTTGCCAATAAGTACATCATGCCCATATCTACAATAACATACTGTACATGTTACATGCATGTATATTGTTTCCGCCTTTGTATATATAATATATCTACAGTAAACATACACCGTGTTGTCCTTAAAGTACAGTATCTCTGAAAACAAAACATTATATAATACTGTTATGTATCAGGAAGAAAGACATTTAAATAATCTTAGCATCACTCATTGAACAAACACTCCTAGCCCCAATCCAATTCTATCAGCATGGTATCATCAAATCCCGTTAAATCCCATTGTCCATTCAGTCCTGGTTGGTGGTATACCTACCCCTCTGAAAAATATGAGTTCGTCAATTCGGATCATTATTCCCAATATATGGAAAGTCATAAAAAAAAACATGGTTCCAAACCACTAAGCAACTATAAATGGCCATGTTCAATAGCTATGTTTGTTTACCAGAGGGTAAATCCCATTGTCCATTCAATCCCAAGAAGTTCAAATAAGATTAACATTACATGGATTGAATGGATTAAGATTAACATTAAATGGTAATTTTCTGGTAATCTTATGGCAATCCATCAGCCATAAGATTTTCACATTTTCTATGGATTGCCATAAGATTTGATGATTTTTCACGGTGATTCCCATCTCGTCCATTTGATGATCCCATTGGGATCCCAACACGTTCTCCACGCCTGGGCTTCGGCCTCCAAGGTGCGAATGAGGATGTTCCACTGGCCATCCCCAGTGAAGAGATCCGCGAAGCCCAAACTGCCTAAGCTTGGGCTTAAGGGACGCGTTAAGGGCAGAGATAAAACTCCTGAAAGATGGGTCATGAATCATGATCAATGGGTGTTTTACTATTGTTGATCCCAACAAAATGCCATTTCATATATGATTTAGCCATTAAAACAGTGGATTTCATGGGATATTCAGGGACACGTTAATTAGAACACCTTATTGAAATCAATCATGTCCAACGAATTACATCCAATATCACTAAATATCATGCAATTGTTGTCCATTTTTCATGGTTATATAATGGTTATATAATGGTTATATAATGGTTATATAATGGTTATATAATGGTTATATAATGGTTATATAATGGTTATATAATGGTTATATAATGGATAATGGTTATGAATCATTATAAATCTCCATTGTTTCATGATCCCTGCGAATGTGCTCAACCGAGGCGCCGGTCCAACAGCGCCGCGGTTCTTTCTCCAAGGCGTCGATGGCGGCGATGGTGGCGGTCTTGGGACAGCCCGTGATGGATCCTGTCGAAAAATCTCTGGGGAGTTGATCAACAAATGGGGAGGATTGTCGCTTGACACAAATGAGGATTTTACCACGAAGCCAGAAAACAATAAGAAAAAAGGTGGATTTCACCAAGTGGAGATTGGAATTTAGCATTTGAGCATCGAAATTGGGAGGCTTCGCATCGAAGAAAAACATGAGGACTTAACCATCAAAACCAGGAATTTCACCACAAATTCGGAGTTAAGCACCAGAAAAATTGACATTTTTCAGTGGGATTGAAGCATCAACATTGGTATGTTGAACATGAGGAAGCTTAGAGGATTTTGGGGGGATTTGACCCACAAAACAATGCATTCCAGCCACCTGTTGGATAGGTCGAATGAGGCTTTCAACTGGGCCACAGAAACCTGTCAGTGAAGTATTTTTTGCCACAGGAAAGGCTGATTTCAGGATCTGAAACCTGGCCAAACGCCCGTGTATACATGGGCATTTCCCGCAGGAAACTTGGAGAGTTCCTGCCATGGGAGATGGCAATGTAGAACCTCGGTAAATAGCTTTGGTGGCAGCTGGGACATAGAATATACCAGCATTACCGCACCGAAATAAGATAGGCCGTACTAGTAACTACTAGTACTGAAAGTGGGACCCCGTTGGTACAGTCCAGTATTACACATTATCTAAAAAGACGGAATAAGTGCAGAATGGCTGCAATAAATTGCTGAAATACATCAAAAAATCATCAACATACTGTGGATGGAAGAAACCCTGCACCAGTTGGTAGTTGGTTTATCCCATGATAATCCCATTATAGTGCACAGTTTGTAGCCCCTCTAGTGTTGGTTGAATATAGTGATACCCATGATGATGGGTAAATCATCTTCAGGTACTGTATCTTCAAACAGTCTTGTTCAAACCGATTCCTTGTATTCTAAATCTTGCAGTGAATGGTACATCTGTTGTTTTCTCAATCTGGTGATTTCATGTGATTTCACTACATGTTAGCCGGACAAACAATATTAGATAACATTGGCAGAGTCAAGCAAGTCTTTTGTTGGTGACACGCCGAACGTATATTGTTTGTATATATATATATATACTATAACTCCTTTTTATAAAACACACACCACATTATATATATATATACATGTAATATATATATATATATACATACATTAGCCCTTTTCCAAATAGTCTTAAACACAGATGAATTGTCCAAACACCAGAGACTGCTAAATCTCCAAAACCCTCCAACATAGACACTATGTTTGTCCCATCCTGGAACATAGACCATAGAAGCGGGTGTGCATCCCGTAATAACTGGTTGTACTGGATTGAATTATGATTATCAGCCACTTACGAAACGCTGGATGCGCATTCCAAGTCCTTAACCTGTTACGAAACACAGGTGGGTACGTGATTCCCCCCAATCTCGATCATATTGGCTGCTTAAATCCAAACATGTTTGTTCGCTGGTCAAATAATCGTTTATGGGTTGGTTGCTTCATCTGCTGTGTTGATTTTATATGCACATATATGAATACATACGTACGTATGTAAATATATTTCGTGTATGTATATACATTTATATTTATATTTAAATACTGTGTATATATATATAATGTATATTTACATTATTATGATATAGTTGTATTATACAGATAATTCCACTTATACATGTATATACATACATAAAATAGTAATATTGCATAACCACACCTCATATTTATAGTACCAGCCCACACCCTCAAGTCTTGATCACTCCTCCAGGGAAGACGGCCTCCAGTGCTGCCCACACGTCGCTGGAGGGGCACAAGCGCCCAGTCACCTGGCACCGTCACTGTAAGGATCTGATTATGGTTGATGCTGTTTGCACAAATTGATATTAACATATTTTAACCACTTATCATGACAAACAAAATTGCGGTGATTTATAATTGATACATCATTATATATATATATGATGGGATAATTATTTTGCAATTATTGATGAGAAGCGCTTAATTTCGCGACTGTTTATAGATGACATTAAATTGTGGATCCCTCATTGCTTCCAAAAATAGATCATCTTATCATCTTTCAATACAAAGGAAACTGTGATTAACCAGTGATTAACCCGTGGATTTCGGGCTACCTTGCTGTTGGACCAACCCACCAATCATCCATGATAAACACCCAACAAAAGGGAAATCACCAAGTTTTGCTGAGAAATCCCACACTTTCCTTGGGGTACAAAAATAATATACATATATATATATATACATATATAATTATATATATATATAATTATATTTATATATGTATAAATTGATACATTTTATATCATTTGATTGCACCCGGTACGGCCCGGTACTGGATCATTTGGACGTGTCGTCTCAGATTGCCGGAGGGTGAAGATCATTCCCTTCCCAATATCAATCATCCCGCAGAAACCGTGGCTTTGGTAGGGGATTTACACATATTTGGGACCCACTATACGGGGTTATCCATGGTTATCCTCTAAGTTTGTTGATGGCATCAAATTCATCTATGTCTTGATGTTTCTTGGAATGTTTGATACTTCTGAAAGATTAAGCGAACGTGGCTGGACGTGCAGTCGGTACTTATTAACATTGGCTTTGGTCATTCATCTGGAGCCAACTGTCAGGCTTGATCTACCCCCTGATGACACAGAAATCTTTTGCGTACAGATGTTCCAATATGTTCCAATCATTCCAATCCCATGACGGATAATGGGAATGTTACAAACATCAATTTCCAACAGCAGCACTTCGGCAAGTTCCACTGAGTTCCATTGTCCCACAATGCTGGAAATTCGACGCTCCGGCGATGGCCAAGACTTTCAACTGGTTGGTGGTATACCTACCCCTCTGAAAAATATGAAAGTCAGTTGGGATGATTATTCCCAATATATGGAAAAATAATAAATGTTCCAAACCACCAATCAGTTCAAGGTACAATCCAGGAATCAAAGCTGGAAAAAACATCCGCTTGTTTTTCCTTGGCCAAGAAAACATTAATATGATAATCCATAAACAAGAATTTCTATGACATACTATGACTACACTACACATGAGAAAATATGTTCAAGATAAACTATGACTATGAATCAACTATGACATTTTATGACCACTGTGATCACATTACATCACAGTTGATATAATGTCTGAATAATGTGTATTTCTATACATTATAGTGTTTAAAGTGATCAGTGATATGTAGATATATATATATATGTATATATATATGTACATATATATATATGTATATATATACATCATCATTTATATATAACATTACATCAGGAAACATCATGTTTTTAATGTTTCTATCACCAAGCGCCACGCCGCGCCTTGCTCACCATGTGCTGAATGTTGGGAAAGGCTTCCACTCTCCATCGATCCCAGGCAACAGAGGAGGGACACGACGCAACGCCTCGAGGGGCTCCATGTTTAACATATCTATAGCTTATTGAATGCTTATTGTAGGTAACTATGGGATTATTATGGGATTATCATGGCTTATTATAACAGTTATGGGTTATGATTATCAGAACAGTTACTAATTACTGTTATGATTGCTGCTTATATGAAGCATCTATGGCTTATTGCGGCTTATTGATCCACAATTGATTTGGGTTCTTGATGGATATTGCAACAAATGATCAATGATCAATAATTGGCAATCAGTGAGAAGAAATCTGGTCCTAAACATGAACCGCCAGGAGACTTTTGGGTTCTGTTAGCTTTTGGCTTCTGTCTTTGGCATGTACCCCCATGCCAGGGTGTCTGTTACACATCGGGGTTGGAGGCCAGAACATTGGGATGTGGTTCATCGAAAAGGTTTGGCCGATCCCAAATGTCAAATGATGACATATGGATACTGACCCCAGGTTCCATAGCTACGCAATTCGGTCAACCCCTGACACAGGCTCGCTACGTGAAAGCTTGCTGTTTGAGCCTACATGTACTTCATGGGCGCACCCCGAAGACGGTGACCTGCATATGGGGTTGTCATCATAGAACCAGACCATAGCATGGCCCTGCATGATTCCTTCGGCAATGCCCGCGTCATAGGAATCAGCCCTTAGAGGAGCAGAACCCGCGCCCCGGTCTCTCTGAGTACGATAGGCAATAGCCCAGCTCACCACTTCTTCAGCAACCACTGGCTTCTTCTTAAGCATACACTATGGGATTATTATTGCTTATTATAACAGTTATGGGTTATGATAATCATAAAGGTTGTTAATTACTCTTATGATTGCTGCTTATATGACACATCTATGGCTTATTGCGGCTTATTGATCCACAATTGATTTGGGTTCTTGATGGATATTGTAACAAATGATCAATGATCAATAACTGGCAATCAGTGAGAAGAAATCTGGTCCTAAACATGAACCAACAGGAGACTTTTGGGTTCTGTTAGCTTCTGCCCAAGAAAACCTGTTGGCATCACGTTTTCCTAATCCATTCCATTGTATCCCCATGATATGCTTTATTATATTCCCATTCTATCCTCATTGTGTTGTATTTATATCCCGATGACACCACCATGTTTTAATTATTGGGGATATACTGGGAATATAACGGGAATATAAGCGGAATAACTCATACTTATAATCATTAGATACTTATATTTCCATATATTTCCATCATATCCCGATTAAACCAGCATCCCATTGATCACCAGGGCCTAAGTCATGTCGTTGCAAGTCTACCAGCATCATATGCTCTGCCACCTGCGTGTCCAGGGAAGATTCGAACAGAGGTACCCCAAATTATCCAAACCACACTCCTATTGTAGCATTTAAACAACTATTGTTGATCATTGTTGTCTACAAAACACCACATTTCTGGAAATACAAATCATTGATTCCCTTGATTGATATCGTTTGTCTGAAGGGTACAACGGATTATCAGGGTTTTCCTGTGCAAAGGGAATGGACAAATGATTACATCACATCATGGGACAAAAATACAGCAACATTGACACACACACACAATACACATGATATTTCTTGGGTCAAGCTGATGCAAATGGGTCAAGACCAACAAGTGTCAATCTGATTGAAGGAACAAACATCCATGTGCACAAGCGGTTGTGATGAGAACAACAAGGGTACACTGGCTTGATGTGTAGCGGCATCCTTTCAAGAGGAACATCAATTATAAAATTATAACACTCAAACAAGCCCAATAAATTCAAATGAAAACCACATGATCAGAACCCAAAAAGCCGGGTGTATCTTTCAGATCAGATAAAAAGTTGTATTTGCCATGTAAAAGCATAAATATGGTGGATTGTCTGAAAATGTTGTGTACCCCTTTTTACCCAATGGTTTTGCTGATCATTATCCCAATTATAAATGGCTATTTCATTGGGAAGATTAACCCAACATTTCCAGACAAACCCGGTGGATTGTCACGTTTCCTCAATGGGACCATCATCTTTCTTCGGCCACAGTATTGCTGGATTGACCCACCAAGCCCAACTGCCATGGAAACACGGTTCATCAGTACATGTATAACGATAATATATATATATATATGTATATATATATATATATGTACAAATCAAGATATACAATACATTACACCACATCACATCGCGTGGCATTGCATTGCACTGCATTTTTACATTACATACATAGTATTAAAATAAACACCACACATATATATATATAATATTATAATGTTTATCTATAAACATGTACACATTGTGTATACTATATACATATATAATCATATATATAGACAAGCACAGTAGCCACTTGGTCGCGAAGGTGCCGATGTGCCATGCGCGCGCTCTTAGAACGCACTGCGTGGCCATTCTGACCGCGAGTCCAGCTGGGCTCTCTTCAGATCCAATGGATCAATTTACACAGATAAAATCACTATAATGATCTAATATTATCCAGTCATCCACCATTTATGTTAAATATATCATATATATATACATATCTAATATCATCTAATAATAAATACATATTATGTGTATATATATATATATACATACATACATACACGTGTATACATATATATATTATATATATATACACGCTCTGGTAAACTAACATAGCTATTGAAAATTGCCATTTATAGTTGATTTACCCATTAAAAATGGTGATGTTCCATAGTTATGTCAGTTTACCAGAAGGTAAATGGCAGTGTGTCAAAACCAAGTACCCCTGGTGAACATCAAAATAGCTGGTAAATGGATGTTCATCCCACTAAAAATGGTATTAATAGGTATTGACCCATACCCAAATCACCTTTCCATCTGCGCCTCCTTCTGTGATGCCACCATCTCTTGTCGCAGCTGCAGGTCCTCCCTGGCATCTTTGGAGCGAGCGCAGGTGCCTCCCACGGAGTTTCTGCAAGACATAGGGGGGATTCATGAGGGATGTCGATGTAATATGTATATATATATATTATATTAGTATATAGATATATATATATATAGTAAGCATGGTTATATAGTATATAAATATATAGTGTGTGTGTATATATACATATATAAGGTTCTATATTTAATTGCATTTTTTTCAATAGTATATGTTGCTTTATGGATGCATCTACGTATATGACCGGTGATAAGCATGTTGTGTAGTTGACTATGTGTATGCTGTATTTATGTAAGTATGTGAGGGATATAATGATATAATGGGAATGTATACCTGCAATAGGGCCGAAATAGATGAGCTCTACATATAGTTTCTGGGGGTTTGTACCTAATAGGGATTGTGGGGATATTGGTGGGGCTCGGGTTTGGTGTAAACCAACCATACTTGGCAGTGGAGGGAATATGATACAATGCTTGGATGGCTTGGATGGTTTTCCTGAAGTATCTGTGCCAGTTTCTGTCCGGATCATCACAGGACAACGGCCGGGAAACCCAACAGAAAACTTGGGGACGTTTTTGGTCGCAGGTTGCAGTCTCTAATAATCAAATCAGAAAGGAGATGAAAGGTCGATCTCGCCGGGATCTACATTTTTCTGGCTGAAGTGGGATGGTATTGTTGTGGAACAGCAAGAAGTAGGGCGTCCCATCAACAGTTCAAATGGACAACATCTCACCCAGGTGACGCCAGCAGCTTACGTGTGAAGACAAATTGCCCACTGCGCGATGTTTGGCCTACACTACCCATCTCAAATAATTACATTGGATCTGTAATGATCTGGAAAAATTATGATAATTTACCAACCTGATTTAAAAGACTCTAAAAGCAATTTGGGATACTTACTTCTACTAAGCATCTTTCCATTGTTTCCATGTCAAGGCTTTTACTGGTGAATGGCGAAGCCATTGAGGGAAAATTCAAAAAATCATCCCTAGTCTGAGGACAAGAGCCCCGCAGGTGAACGCATTGTCACAACGACTGTCCAGCAACAACGACCGTAATGACCGCAATCTCCCCAAGCTGGCATGATGCCATTTAGGTTGAGCTGAAAGCAGTATCCCCATCTTTGGTATTTATATAGATAAATCGTTGTAAATCATAGCAAGTCATCTTTCAATTCCAATTGTTGACCTTGAATTTAAGTTCATTTCAACTCATAAAGTCAGTCATTGTCAATCAAATAATAAAAAACATCCACTGTTTGTTAAACCTATGTATTCCCGTTCCCATCCCTCCGTCCTGTCATGGCCAATCTCATATACTCTGACTTAGCAAAAAAAAAATAATGTTTATAATATATATATATATATGTATATATAACTATATAGATATATATAGTATGTAGAGAGTGTGTGTGTGTGTATGGTTGGTTAGTACATATCCGCATCAACATCGCAAATAAGTGGTGCAAAACGAAGTTCCCGTGCTGTAGCCCATCTCTCATTAGACCCAGTGGGTCTCATCTGTTCACTTTTTCAGCCCGCCTTTAATGGGACATGTCGACAACGATCCGTGCTGCACCGACAGCAGCAACTCCGGGGAGCAGCTGCACAGTGCGGAGCTGAGACCATCGACCTCTGGAGGAGCGTAGAACGGACCAAAAATTATTGGCAAAGTTATTAACTACCAATAATTAATTGGGTTGTTATAGTATTAGTATCACAAATAATTATTATGATATTAGTTGTTATAGGTATCACCAAAAAATATTATTGGTTAATACTATCACTATAATTGGGTTGTCCAAAAATAAGCAAACAAGTTGGGTATACAAACGTATATAGCAACCATTTCTGGCCACACTGTAAGGGATTTGAAGTCAACCCCAAAGTATGCGGGTAGGCTATCAAAGGAAAGAAACAAAATCCGGATGATTTACAATTAATCCCAAATCTCATTCAGTGCTTTTTGGATAGTGCCCCAAAATACTGCATTCACGATCATTGTTTGGGCAGCGATGATCACCGCTTAGTCACCGTCATCATATCCAGTGACGTCTTAAGCTTGTGAACCCCAAAGCTGGAGACTATAGCCATAGACACATGAAGGGAAAATCCGTCGGTTACTATATGGTTTTCACCTAACAGTAACCAAAACCACCTCAACCAATTAAGTTTCTACGTACTGCCGTACTGCAGGAAGACACATTATTTCTAACATGTTATGAGAAAACTACTGCAAAACAAACGTGGACATATCATTCAACTTTGTTTTCATTTACAGGTTTCTTCCGGCAATCAATTTCCATCTGTGCTCAGTGATCCACGCCTGCAGCTGCAAAAAACCCGAGTAGGGCGCCGCATTGTGCTTAAACAGTTTCCTGGGACAAAAAACAATGACCGACAGAAACACTATGTGGATTGAAATTCAAGATTTGATACATGCATACGCTTCAATCATGTTCAGCCTGTGCAATTGGAGTCAAACCCCAACAGCATAAACTTTGCTGGTGAATGGATCATTTGCTGTTTTTCATGGACCATCCTTTGAGATAGTACCAGTACCATAGCTATTGGTCCATTTCCTATATCTCAGCCCAGCCCATGGTGTTACCATCCGACTGTGTGATCTCGTGGAACTCGAAGGATGGGCACATCGTGGCACCATGGTCAAAACAATATATGGTCAACCAATCCTGGAATGTACTGTCGTATCATGGGTATGTATGTCATGGTAATATCAAAGGTACATAACCAACTATATGATATTAATATGATATTAATGATGATATATGGTTTATGGTCCAGCTCCTAATCTTGGTCGCCACCCAAAAAAGAACTGACAGAGTGACTCTTAATAGCTATTATATATAATTTATAGAACCAAAAACTATAGTTGAGATAGAACTACTTATATATAATATATATATTATACGTAAAATAAATCTGCTTAACTATAGTAGTAGTTCACTATTATAAACTGTTCACTATATAAGTAATATAACTAATGGAATATATAAGTATTAGCTATAAGTATTATAAACTGTTCACTATAATTATAAAACTGAACCAGTTAGTTGTAATCAACCATTAACTAATAGTGATAGATTGCACTTAAGAGTCACTGCAACTTGGCTATTGTTTGGCTGATACAACTAACGGTGACGTCGTCGTGTCAAGGAACTGCATCAGTTGCCAAGGACTTTCTCGCATCTCACCTGCAAGGGCGCAACAGTGGACTGATCAAAGTGCTGATACTTAGCAGAGAAAGTTGAACATCATATCCACATATAACATATATCTATATATACATATATAAAGTAAACAATAAGTATATAATTAATAAACATATAATAAGTATAGTACAATGCACTATAATATAATACTACAATATACTGCAATACATTACAATATACAAATAATAGTTATATTAATAGAATAATATGGGCATGATATTCTCATATGTGGCGCAATGTATGTATATAGTATGTGCATCATATCCCCAGATATTCCTCACGGCGAAGCATGGAAAGCCTGTCAAGCTATACAATGATTGAAGTCATGATTCTGATCAAAAGAAAACATGTCCTGTGGTCCTTTGTATACACTTCACGGATAACAAACGTTCCTCTTAAATAGTGAGAATCTCATAGAATCTCAACTTTCATTTTTTTCATGGTTAGTTAATGTTAGTTAAAACAGAACATCGATGTGCACGACCCCCAGATACCCCAACAATGGCCCAACTATAACAGCCGCCATCGCCAGGACTGGCCCAGCCTTGCCAGGACCGGCCAAAGTTCAGCTGATAAAACTGCCCATCACGGATGGCATCCTGTGTCTAAAAGGGAGCGGCGTGCGATGACATCAATAGCAAAGTTCAAGAATCAACAACATACTGACTTTGGAGGTCGTGTGCCCACACTGAAAAAATGCACAATAATCCCCTAGCCACTTTTAGAGTTTGCAATTGTGGCTTTGTCCGAAAAAGGTGGCCATGTTTCACCAGAAGCCATACCTGAAACACACCTGGAGATTGGTTCACCACGTCTGCCTTTGGACATCCCCTAGAAAAAAAACCCGGGCGTTCGTAGATCTCACCGCGGCCTCGTCTCAAGAGGTTTGGATCTGTGATTTGCATTACCAGTTTTGCAACAGTATGTAATCATGACATCCTGAACATTCTTGGTTATTGTACAGTCCGTTAAACAAATGTACGGTTTAATCTCATTAGGGCTTAATTGCATTATGAACTCATCATTCAATGATAGATTGTTTGTAGTTTGTCCCCCGACAGCACCGCAACTGATGGTTTCGGCCGACCTGAAAGATATTTGTCAGTTGAGGATGGTTATATCAGGGATGGACATCTGCAAAATGATACCAGCAACCTCTTCATATCATGGTTTTGGATAAAACAAAAAGTACATTTTTTTAATCCAATGATATCCCATGGGTCTCCATGATTAAATCCCCATGTTCTCCTGCACTTGCTTCACAGCATCGATGTGAGTTTCATCATCGATGCCTTGTTGGAGCAACAGTGGGGAATGTGTTTGCAAAAACCAGTGGATGTGGGGTATCGGTATATGGGTATATTAGTATATTATCTTATATCTTATTGCATTGACATTGACATTACATGACATTACAAGATGATGGAACATTATATTTACATTTGACCAATGCAAGAACCATTTTGACCAGCAGTACTGGAACGGACGCTTGTGTTTCCAACATCAGCTGGTCATGCTGGTGGTAGGATTTCCAGGCAAAACGCCTAAGGCCTAAGCCTTGAGGTACAGCTTTCCAACCGCTCCACAAAATCTGCTGCAAAAGTCGTCCATGTCTAAAGGTTCCAAGTCACGATGCACTAGCAATTGAGGTCGCAAGGCCAGCATGCTGGATTCATTGGTCAATGATTGTACCTCCGTGTGTAAACCTATGTAAACCTGGCCTTTGCTTCTGTTGCACCCCATCGACCCCGTTGCCACCAAAAACTAAGTGTGCTGCTGCTGGTGTAGCAAGCCTCACTGAGTTCGGCGGGGTACCAGAAGATCATTCCCTGGTAAAGACACCTCGATATATCCTACTCCACTCATCACAGACCCAAACAAATCAGGATGTTCTACCAGATTGATGTTAGCATATTAATTAGCCGTCTTAGGGGCTAGCAGCTAGACACCTGTTCAATTGAATCACTCCAAAGGATAACAGGGATCCCGGTAACTTGGGACGGCGAGTCTTAGATACTCAGATATGCCCAGAATTGCACATTGACCGATCAGCCTATTCTCAACAGCTGGTTTTCCTCAAATCCTTGTTGAAGTTCAATTTTTATATTCCCCTAATTGTTATGTGGCAAACTCCATAATATCAACCAGGCAAGGTTTTACCTGAAAATAGGTGGCATAACTTTATACCCTCTCGTAACTTAACATAGCCAATGGCCAAGTTTTTTTTTCTGAACATCACCATTTTTAAGAGGTATTGGAATTCATCTATAAATGGTCCATTTTCCTTATGTTAAATTACCAGAAGGGAAGCCAACATAGCTGCCAGGAAGCCATCTGTGACAGGCTGGGTTCCGTTGCCAGCCTGGCGCCAGCCTGGAAATCCTGGGGTAGCCGATGGACTGGCCGAGTTTTCACAAGATATCAGGGATGTATGGATGAGTTATGGATGATTTATGGATGATTTATGGATGGTTTCTGAATGATTTATGGATGGTTTCTGGACGATTTATGGACGATTTATGGACGATTTATGGACGATTTATGGATGATTTATGGATGATTTATGGATGATTTATGGATGCTTTATGGATGCTTTATGGATGATTTATGGATGGTTTCTGAATGATTTATGGATGGTTTCTGGACGATTTATGGACGATTTATGGATGATTTATGGACGATTTATGGATGGTTTATGGATGCTTTATGGATGGTTTCTGGATGCTTTATGGATGGTTTCTGGATGCTTTATGGATGGTTTCTGAATGATTTATGGATGATTTATGGATGCTTTATGGATGATTTATGGATGATTTATGGGTGGTTTCTGGATGATTTATGGATGGTTTATGGATGGTTTCTGGATGATTTATGGATGCTTTATGGATGATTTATGGATGATTTATGGATGGTTTCTGAATGATTTATGGATGGTTTCTGGATGATTTATGGATGGTTTATGGATGGTTTATGGATGATTTATGGATGGTTTCTGAATGATTTATGGATGGTTTCTGGATGATTTATGGATGGTTTATGGATGGTTTATGGATGGTTTATGGATGGTTTATGGATGGTTTATGAATGGTTTATGGATGGTTTATGGATGGTTTATGGATGGTTTCTGGACGATTTATGGACGATTTATGGACGCTTTATGGGTGATTTATGGATGATTTATGGATGATTTATGGATGGTTTCTGGATGATTTATGGACGATTTATGGACGATTTATGGATGCTTTATGGATGCTTTATGGATGCTTTATGGACGATTTATGGATGATTTATGGATGATTTATGGATTCTTTATGGATGATTTATGGGTGGTTTCTGGATGATTTATGGATGGTTCATGGATGGTTTATGGATGGTTTATGGATGGTTTATGGATGGTTTATGAATGGTTTATGGATGGCTTATGGATGGTTTATGGATGGTTTCTGAATGATTTATGGATGGTTTCTGGACGATTTATGGACGATTTATGGACGATTTATGGATGCTTTATGGATGCTTTAATGGATGATTTATGGATGGTTTCTGAATGATTTATGGATGGTTTCTGGACGATTTATGGACGATTTATGGACGATTTATGGACGATTTATGGATGATTTATGGATGATTTATGGATGATTTATGGATTCCTTATGGATGATTTATGGTTGGTTTCTGGATGATTTATGGATGGTTTATGGATGGTTTATGGATGGTTTATGGATGGTTTATGGATGGTTTATGGACGATTTATGGACGATTTATGGACGATTTATGGATGCTTTATGGATGCTTTATGGATGATTTATGGATGATTTATGGATGGTTTCTGAATGATTTATGGATGGTTTCTGGACGATTTATGGACGATTTATGGATGATTTGTGGATTATTTTTGGATGATTTATGGATGGTTTCTGAATGATTTATGGATGGTTTCTGAATGATTTATGGATGGTTTCTGCACGATTTATGGACGATTTATGGACGATTTATGGATGCTTTATGGATGCTTTATGGATGATTTATGGATTATTTATGTATGGCTTCTGGATGATTTATGGACGATTTATGGACGATTTATGGATGCTTTATGGATGCTTTATGGATGATTTATGGATGGTTTCTGAATGATTTATGGATGGTTTCTGGACGATTTATGGACGATTTATGGACGATTTATGGACGATTTATGGACGATTTATGGACGATATATGGATGGTTTCTGGATGCTTTATGGATGGTTTCTGGATGATTTATGGATGATTTATGGATGCTTTATGGATGATTTATGGATGATTTATGGATGGTTTATGGATGATTTATGGAGGATCTATGGATGGTTTCTGGATGATTTATGGATGGTTTATGGATGATTTCTGGATGATTTATGGATGGTTTATGGATGGTTTATGGATGATTTATGGATGGTTTCTGAATGATTTATGGATGGTTTCTGGATGATTTATGGATGATTTATGGATGATTTATGGATGGTTTCTGAATGATGATTTATGGATGGTTTCTGGATGATTTATGGACGATTTATGGATGCTTTATGGATGCTTTATGGATGATTTCTGGCCGATTTATGGATGGTTTATGGATGCTTTATGGATGATTTATGGATGCTTTATGGACGATTTATGGACGATTTATGGATGATTTATGGACGATTTATGGATGCTTTATGGATGCTTTATGGATGCTTTGTGGGTGGTTTATGGATGATTTATGAATGATTTATGGACGATTTATGGATGATTCATGGATGATTTATGGATGATTCACGGATGGTTTCTGGATGATTTGTGGGTGCTTTATGGATGATTTATGGATGATTTATGGATGCTTTATTGATAATTTATGGATGATTTATGGATGATTTATGGATGCTTTATGGATGATTTATGGATGATTTATGGATGGTTTCTGAATGATTTATGCATGATTTCTGGATGATTTATGGATGCTTTATGGATGATTTATGGATGGTTTCTGGACGATTTATGGACGATTTATGGACGATTTATGGACGATTTATGGATGCTTTATGGATCGTTATGGATGCTTTATGGATGATTTATGGATGATTTATGGATGCTTTGTGGATGGTTTATGGATGATTTATGAATGATTTATGGATGATTCATGGACGATTTATGGATGCTTTATGGATGCTTTATGGATGATTTATGGATGATTTTTGGATGGTTTCTGAATGATTTATGGATGGTTTCTGGATGGTTTCTGGACGATTTATGGACGATTTATGGACGATTTATGGACGATTTATGGATGATTTATGGATGGTTTCTGAATGATTTATGGATGGTTTCTGAATGATTTATGGATGGTTTCTGGACGATTTATGGCCGATTTATGGAAGATTTATGGATGCTTTATGGATGCTTTATGGATGATTAATGGATGGTTTCTGAATGATTTATGGATGGTTTCTGGACGATTTATGGACGATTTATTGCCGATTTATGGAAGATTTATGGATGCTTTATGGATGCTTTATGAATGATTTATGGATGATTTATGGATGGTTTCTGAATGATTTATGGATGGTTTCTGGACGATTTATGGACGATTTATGGACGATTTATGGACGATTTATGGATGATTTTTGGATGGTTTCTGAATGATTTATGGATGGTTTCTGGATCGACGATTTATGAGCGATTTATGAACGATTTATGGACGATTTATGGATGCTTTATGGATGCTTTATGGATGATTTATGGATGGTTTCTGGACGATTTATGGACGATTTATGGATGATTTATGGACGATTTATGGATCCTTTATGGATGATTTATGGATGATTTATGGATGGTTTCTGAATGATTTATGGACGATTTATGGACGATTTATGGACGATTTCTGGACGATCTATGGATGCTTTATGGATGCTTTATGGATGCTTTATGGATGGTTTCTGAATGATTATGGATGGTTTCTGGACGATTTATGGACGATTTATGGACGATTTATGGACGATTTATGGATGCTTTATGGATGCTTTATGGATGATTTATGGATGATTTATGGATGGTTTCTGAATGATTTATGGATGTTTTATGGATGATTTATGGACGATTTATGGACGATTTATGGATGATTTATGGATGCTTTATGGATTGTTTCTGGATGATTTATCGATGGTTTCTGAATGATTTATGGATGGTTTCTGGATGCTTTATGGATGCTTTGTGGATGCTTTGTGGATGGTTTATGGATGATTTATGAATGATTTATGGACGATTTATGGATGATTCATGGATGATTTATGGATGATTCACGGATGGTTTCTGGATGATTTATGGATGCTTTATGGATGATTTATGGATGATTTATGGATGCTTTATGGATTGTTTCTGGATGATTTATGGATGATTTATGGATGCTTTATGGATGATTTATGGATGATTTATGGATGGTTTCTGAATGATTTATGGATTGATTTATGGATGCTTTATGGACGATTTATGGATGCTTTATGGATGATTTATGGATGATATATGGATGGTTTCTGGATGATTTATGGATGGTTTCTGAATGATTTATGGATGGTTTCTGGATGATTTATGGATGGTTTCTGGATGATTTATGGACGATTTATGGATGCTTTATGGATGCTTTATGGATGATTTATGGATGTTTTATGGATGATTTATGGATGATTTATGGATGATTTATGGACGATTGATGGATGATTTATGGATGGTTTCTGAATGATTTATGGATGGTTTCTGGACGATTTATGGACGATTTATGGATGATTCACGGTTAGTTTCTGGATGATTTATGGATGCTTTATGGATGATTCATGGATGATTTATGGATGCTTTATGGATGATTTATGGATGATTTATGGACGATTTATGGATGCTTTATGGATGATTTATGGATGATTTATGGATGCTTTATGGACGATTTATGGACGATTTATGGACGATTTATGGATGATTTATGGATGATTTATGGATGGTTTCTGGATGATTTATGGATGGTTTCTGAATGATTTATGGATGGTTTCTGGATGATTTATGGATGGTTTCTGGATGATTTATGGACGATTTATGGATGCTTTATGGATGCTTTATGGATGATTTATGGATGTTTTATGGATGATTTATGGACGATTTATGGATGATTTATGGACGATTTATGGATGGTTTATGGATGCTTTATGGATGGTTTCTGAAGGATTTATGCATGGTTTCTCGATGATTTCGGGATGATTTCTGGATGATTGATGGATGGTTTCTGGATGATTTCTGGATGATTTATGGATGATTTATGGATGATTTATGGACGATTTATGGACGATTTATGGATGGTGTCTGAATGATTTATGGATTGATTTATGGATGCTTTATGGACGATTTATGGATGCTTATGGATGCTTTATGGATGATTTATGGATGATTTATGGATGGTTTCTGGATGATTTATGGATGGTTTCTGAATGATTTATGGATGGTTTCTGGATGATTTATGGATGGTTTCTGGATGATTTATGGACGATTTATGGATGCTTTATGGATGATTTATGGATGTTTTATGGATGATTTATGGATGATTTATGGATGATTTATGGACGATCTATGGATGATTTATGGATGGTTTCTGAATGATTTATGGATGGTTTCTGGACGATTTATGGACGATTTATGGACGATTTATGGACGATTTATAGATGATTCATGGATGATTTATGGATGGTTTCTGAATGATTTATGGATGGTTTCTGGACGATTTATGGACGATTTATGGACGATTTATGGACGATTTATGGATGCTTTATGGATGCTTTATGGATGATTTATGGATGATTTATGGATGGTTTCTGAATGATTTATGGATGGTTTCTGGATGGTTTCTGGACGATTTATGGACGATTTATGGACGATTTATGGATGCTTTATGGATGCTTTATGGATTGTTTCTGGATGATTTATGGATGGTTTCTGGATGCTTTATGGATGATTCACGGTTAGTTTCTGGATGATTTACGTATGGATGCTTTATGGATGATTTATGGATGATTTATGGATGCTTTATGGATGATTTATGGATGCTTTATGGATGATTTATGGATGATTTATGGATGATTTATGGATGCTTTATGGATTCTTTATGGATGATTTATGGGTGGTTTCTGGATGATTTATGGATGGTTTATGGATGGTTTATGGATGGTTTATGGATGGTTTATGGATGGTTTATGGATGGTTTATGGATGCTTTATGGATGCTTTATGGATGATTTATGGATAATTTATGGATGGTTTCTGGATGATTTCTGGATGATTTACGGATGATTTATGGATGATTTATGGATGATTTATGGATGATTTATGGATGATTTATGGATTAATGTCCTGAAATTTCTTTGGATTTTCGGCATTGATCCATAGTCGTAGCCATAATGGACAATTCAGGAAAAAAAAAACAATTACAGCCCCCAAAAGGGACAAAAACAGAAATCCCATGATGGGATTTGCAATATGGGTACCTTCATTCAATCCATGAAAGTTTCCACATCAACAACTTACTGGAACAAAAACTGCAAAACCGAACAAGTGACAAGCATCAAGTACCAGCAATGTCAAAATCTAGGCGGAGTTCAAGTAGCAACTAATGTGGCTAACCCCAAATTATAGTATATCACAATGGATAAGCAATGTACATTATTATACCATGTCTGAAAGTAACCCTAAGAACATGGGGTTTTGCATGATCTTGCCACACTGAAGCCATGAGGGTCAAAGGTATAATGCCACATGCTTCAATTCGCTTCAATACTTGACTCATTGGTGGTTGAATTTTGTTTCCCAGCCCAATGTGACACTCTAAAGTAGGCTAAGAACAAATTTCACACTCATTCTCGTCATCTACGGGAGCGCAGTCATGGTAGGATCCAATCCCGGTTGCGATATTCCAAGCTGTTGAGAACTCCCACCCGCAGAGTCCTGTAGGAGCACATCTAAACATTCTGCCACCTGCCATAGAACATCAAGGAAGGCATGCTCTGCGACATACGTGGAATCTATAGTGTGTACATAATCTGGCACTCAAACAAATCCCTCAATCCCCAAAGCCATCATTTATAGCCAATTTGAACTGATTCATCCATCATTTTTAGCCAATGTGAAATGGTTTTCCGTGATTTTCCTAGTTTATATAGAATATACATGATTCATTTTCCATGATTTTCCATTTATCTGATGGTTTTCCATCATTTATAGAAACTTGTTTTTCCCCAGGCAGATTTCCTGCACCAGATCTGCAGGCCGCCTGCAAGGCCCATGGGTCACCCGGAGCTGCCAGTAGATGGAGCTGACCCGTTGACCTGGTTTTTCGGTGAAATCACAGGAAATAATAAGGGCACCATTTGAAGAAATTGATCCAAGACATCAAGAATTGCTATGTTCCCCATTTGCAGTATCCATATTATCACATATGTATCTCTGTATATTGTAGGATGACTATAGTGACTATATGACTTTTCTTGTTCGAGTTTAATCAGTCACTGCCGACCAATCACAAAGCCCGACCACTTGGAGTAGCCGCAACCGCACCGCCCATGTCGGCTTCACCTCTGGTGCACAAGCCATCGGTCCACACAGTAAAGAGCTGCCAACAGCCTCAGCCATCGCCCCGGAAGCATTCGAATGGGGCTCATGTTGGCTTCCAGTAGATGAAGGATACAAACAAAATAGAACAATATCATATATACAGACTAGTTGGTAGTGTCAACCCAGCCATTGTTACAAAAATATTTTGTAAACATGCTTGTTTAACATTGTTCAACAATTTTGCTACAAAAAAACACTGTAGGCACGAAAGCGCCCAAACAAACTAATCAAAAACCCACAGAAATTGGCCGAGTGTGGAGCTGCAGTAAACTAGCATAACTACGGAAGCCATGCTTACACATTAAACAACATGATTTTCATGTTTTTCCAGTTCGAAACCTATTAGCCATTACCAGAGGGTAGCAATCCGATTCTCAGCATGCCATATCTTCATCGTCAAGATTAGGGTTCTATCCACTTCGCGAGGCAAAAGAAAAACTCGTTACGTTAGTCCGATAGTACATATCCCTATCGCCCAAAAATCAAGTACTAAATGTTATTGGGCAATGTAGCAGCTTTAGTTTATCTGGCATGATAATATCATAAGCATCATGTACACATACAATGTATAGTTACATATAAAATAGTATAAAATCATAACTATAATGTATATATAGACATAATATAATCATTATATATACACATGAACATATAAGTTGCATTCTTTCGCAAGCATTACCCAGGTAGAGCTTGGCAAACGCTTTCCCAATCAGCTTCGAACCAAGACACTCTGAAGGCTCCGGGGGATGTTCCAAGGCTAAAGGCTGGGTCCATTGAACCTCGCACCACGGTCCATGGTATGGGTCAAAACCCTAGGTATCCGACAGGTATCCCCGGTATCCCCTGCTAGCTGGTGGATGTTTGATTCTCCCCAAAATATGGTAACCAAATGTTTTTCACCTTGGTGCAAGGGAATTTGCATTGCCTTGTTGATGTAGAAAATTTCGTTCCGTCTCTGTGGTTCCGAGTTTTTGGCGCATGTGCGACATGAAAATTCACAATGCTGTAGTATGACATATGTGTTGCCGAACATTGTGCATACAACGAAAAAACATATCCTATGGAAAATCCACCATTTAGAGATGATTCTATCTATTCACATCGAGGGCCATTAATCATCATTAATCACCGTTATCAACTACTATTTGCCACGGGTTTCTCCTACCCATTCACCATTGATGAAGGGTACATCCAACTACCAATGCTAGAAACATATATATATACAATTATACATACATACTATTTAATATATATATATATACACACATACGCACACACACACATGTATATGTGTATATATATATACTATTCCAAGGCGCCAAGTCGTAGGCCAGCAAACCCGCCAGTGCTGAACCACGGACCTCGGAGAGCACATAGGCTTCCGCTGATGAACCCTCTGATAGGGACATCCAATAATGGGACTACCATGGGATACAATGGGTATGAATGGATTCTCTATGAATGGATTGAATTCTCAATTTTCAGTCGTATGTTTAGTAAATGTATCAAACAATTGTCTTGAATTCACACTGACACAAGATGCTTAGTAAAGACTTGGAAAACATGGACAAACATTGCAGTGTGTGGCGAAACATTTACCACAGTGACGGTTGCTACATGCTGAATCTCCAAGCCCTGTGGAGCACGACCAACTGGTGCGACCAACTGCTATGATCTTCCCCTCACATTTCAGCGAGGTTTTTTTTCCAACGCCACCAGAAACATGTTGGTTTCCCTTCTAAAACAACTTAAATGAATTTACTGTATATGTGCCACGGTCAAAATTCCATGGTAAACGTGGGATGGTCATGCATCCAATGGGAATCATGTCCAGGGCATCTTCAACCCCCTGATGTTCCTCGCTTAGATGTGACAGGAAATTAATTGACTGGGTTGTATTCCCTTATAATTGGCTATAGTATCTGCCAGTATCTGCATAAAACTCGTGTTAATCCATTCGCTAAGCAGTGAACCAACTCTATAGTCCATCTATCCAACATCTACTTTTCTTTGGATATTTGGGATATTTAGGATATTTAGATGGACTATTCTAAATCATAAGACTCCAGGATGTTTCATCTGGCATACCATCCCGATGCCATGCCATGTGGCAGGTAAAGCTCCATCCTTGGCAGCCTGCAGGACGCTCCAAGATGTTTTTTTCTGCGTTATGATCATTGACCTACTACATGTATGACGTGATAATGTATATATATAGGTATGTGTATATCTAGATGTTTATGTGTAATGTAAATGTAGATGTATATGTATATATTATATGTATAATTAATATGTATGTATGTATGTATGTATGTATGTATATATATAATGTATAAACATATACTGTGTATATATATATGTAGAGTGTAGATGTATATGTATATTTATATCTATGTTTGACCTACCTACAGTGTGTATATACACACATTGCCCGTCCCAATTTCGATCTCTGTACCGAAAATCCATATGTATTTATATATATATATATAGAAAGATCACCATAAGAAAGAAATGGCGCTAAAAACCAACCAATGTGTCAATGTGGGTATGGGCCAAAACTTCCACCCCTGCGGCCCACAATTTGCCCACTTGTGAAATCGTAGATAGGGTATACTGTCCTGTCTCTAATAGGAGACTATATCTTTTTGCGGCCGTCAAGAAAGTCCCAGGTAAACCGGTTTATCAATCCCAATTTAATACCGGTTCAAAGTTCCATCAACATATGCAGGATGTCTGTCAGTGGAGTCCCGTCCGAACCAACAAAAAAAATTGCCTTGAAGCGATAGCCCAAACATCCAGACAAGGTTAATTCAGCTTAGAATGCCATCTATATTCCTCACTCTTTACAAAAGCTTCGTAACGTCCAATTGTGAGCTATTGGACTCATCCAAAAGTTGAGCCGTTAGAAAAACACATATTCAGATAAACTTCATCAAAACTCGTCATACCATTCCTATAATCAATTTATTTACCAACCATATCCAACACTGGTTGATGGGTTGATGTTTGCAACCCTCTTTATTGAAACATGTTCTTGTCGCTGGAGAGCATCATCCCAAATATGGTTGATGTTTTGTTTCAAACTGTTACCACATTTAGTAATACAAAATCCAAGAACTGCGAGTTCAACCATCAAAAAATATCATATCCCATGAACTTTCATGCATTAAATGCTCATTATACAATGGTTTTGAATGGTTATAACATGTTCTGTCATCGCCAAACATCATGATCATGAGATTGTCAATGGGGTGAATATATCCCATCCAATGTCTCATTCATGGTGTTGATATATCACAAATACTAGCTACTATGACTATACCCATTAATAAAACCGTCATGGGATTAACTATGGTTAATCTAAGTATCATCAACATATCAATGGTTTAACATATCCATGATGGATATAAGATGATCTCAGATACCATTATTGTTTAACGTGTCAAGGGTTTAACATCTCCCACCACATCTCACGACGGCTTCACCCTTCCGCAGCGCCTCCGAAAGCCACAGAGCATCCGAAGAGGTCTGCCGGGCGCAGGCCGCCACCTGCGAGAACCGACCAGTCATCTGACCATTTCTGCTGAACTTCCTGCTTTCCCTAAGCCGCTCTGGTACACGATGATACCAGTACTACACTCCGAAAACATAGAACAACATAGAACAACTATATAGCTGAATAATATTCAGTCCTACTATTGAAGGCGTCCCCAGAAACCCTTTAGTGGATCTATTCATTTTTGGGCCCATATGAGGGATACTTACTAGGGAAATGTGAATAGAACGACCTTTTTCGCGGTCAGTTCCAGAGTCCCACAGTCCGTTGCCGTTATCTACGCCTTGAACGACCAACCCGTGGGAGAAAAGGACTCAGTAGACATATCTACCATAAACCATAGTATAGATATATCTACCATAGTTCACTGGGTGGTTGAAACAGAATCGGAATTCCAAGCCATCATTTGGCATCCCCAGTCACAAAACTGGTTGCTGATCATGGTTGTACATACAAATGTTCCATGAAATTGTTCCTAGGTGATGCAATTGTTTGGTAACTGGGACAATATCCTGAAGTGGGTCAAATTGCATTCTACTCATTATGTACTTTCAGTGATGAGTCTTTGGTCCCAATTTGGATGTTCATCTCAGTTAAGTAGTCTAACCATATCAATACCCGGTCATAGATGGGATCTGAACCCAGTATAACCCATCTACATTTGTATGTGTATATATAAATATAAATATATTATATATGCATGTGTATATATATATATATACAAATATGATGCAGGTTGTTGGCCAAACACTGGCTGAGATGCACCTCCAAGAAACACCATGAAATGTGGGGATTCAATCAGAAACAAAAACAAGAAACCAACGATTCTTAACCACCACGAACCCATGTGTAACAATGGGCAACCACTATTATTAGCCACTATTATTCTATATCATCATCATTATCACATGTTCAAAAAAATAAAAAAACACAACAATTATTAACCATGTATAACATGTTAAAGCATAACCATTGATAATAATAGTAATAACAATATAATATAATATATATTATCATATATACTATACCATGTACTATAACATATGCTATAATATATACTATAACATATAATATAATAAATACTATAGTATATACTATAACACATACTATAATATATACTATAATATAAACTATATATATATGCTATATACTAATATATATATACTATAACACATACTATAGTATATACCAAAATATAATGTATATTATAACTTAAATATAATATATACTATGACATATACGAAAATATACCATAATAAATACTCTAATACATACTATGATATATACTATAATATATACTATAATATATACTATAATATATACTAATATATATACTATAATAAATACTCGAATATATACTATAATATATACTAAAACATAAACATTTATATACTATAATATATACATATATATACTATAATATATATTTATATACTACTTACTACTGTATAATATATACTATCCTATTTACTATAATAAAATAGTATATAGTAAAATATATACTATAATACACCATAATATACTATAATATACTACAGTATACTATAGTATACTATAATATACTATAATATACTATAATATACTGTAATATACTATAATATACTATAATATACTATAATATACTGTAATATAGTATAATATACTATAATAAACTATAATATACTATAATATTATACTGTTGATCATTCTTTAGAATCACCATTAAGTATTGATTTGCTGGTGATCGGCATTATACGGTTCTTTAATTGATTATATGTGCTGGTGATTAAACAATAAATTGTTTATTTTGCTGATGACCATTTATAATAATCAATAATTAATACAGCACCAATTTATGCAGTATTATATATAAAAGGATCATTTGCTAGTGATTGACCATTTACATTCATTTACAAAAATCGTACTATATCCATTGAATTCATTGAATCCATTATTAACAATTATAACCAAATAATAATGATGATTGCCAATGATTAACCAGTGATTCACCATTGAATCCATTGGTCCATTGATTTGCTGATAGCTTCAGCTATCCCCACCTGTCGCAAGGCTGGACCCAGGCGCCGCTGAGGCGGCAGCTCCGACAAGGCCTACGCACAAGTGACCAGGTCAGCGAAGGCATTGGGCTTTTTGGATTTACCCAGTGAAAATGGTGATTTACCTATTGAAAATTGTGATTTACCCAGTGAAATTGGTGATTTGCCTGTTGAAGATGGTGATTTACCAAGTGAAGATGGTGATTTACCTATATATTGAAGATGATGATTTACCTATTGAAGATGGTGATTTACCCATTGAAAATTGCGATTTACCTATTGAAGATCGTGATTTACCCAGTGAAAATTGTGATTTACCCGGTGAAAATTGTGATTTACCTATATATTGAAGATGGTGATTTACCTATTGAAGATGGTGATTTACCCATTGAAAATTGTGATTTACCAATTGAAGATGGTGATTGACCTATTGAAAATGGTGATTTACCCAGTGAAAAAGGTGATTTACCTATTGAAGATGGTGATTTACCAAGTGAAGATGGTGATTTACCTATATATTGAAGATGGTGATTTACCTATTGAAGATGGTGATTTACCCATTGAAAATTGCGATTTACCTATTGAAGATGGTGATTTACCCAGTGCAAATTGTGATTTACCTATTGAAGATGGTGATTTACCTATTGAAGATGGTGATTTACCCAGTGAAAATGGTGATTTACCTATTGAAGATGGCGATTTACCCAGTGAAGATGGCGATTTACCTATTGAAAATTGTGATTTACCCAGTGAAAATTGTGATTTACCTATTGGAAATGATTATTTACCCAGTGAAAATGGTGACCGAGTTTCCATTTGGAACAAGTTCCAATAAGTCAGACTCATGTCAAACTCATCTTGGGAGATATTGGGCAAATTCATCTCCACCTCCACACCACCTTGTGACTTACGTGAACAAAGATGCACAAAAAAATCAGTTTCTCCCTGATTTCAGTCAGAAGAAACTGGAGGTCGACCGAGCCATCAACAAAGGTGATTTCACCCTCAAAAGATGTATTTCATATGTATTATATAATAATTTATATTTAAGCCACCGGCACTGTTAACAAACCCGCAGTTTTTGTCTCTTTTCAAAGGTCATTCATGTCAGTTCGAAGATACGCACGTCAGTTCGAAGTTGTGCACGTCAGTTGGAAGTTATGATCGTCAGTTAGAAGTTGTGCACGTCAGTCAGAAGGTTGCGCACATCAGTTAGAAGTCCTGGGCATCAGTTAGAAGTTGCACACGAATGACCATGTGATTCTTGTGGGGAACTGGGTGGGTGGAGTGGGGTGAGGGGGGCAAGGGGCATGCACGTTGATGCTACGCTGATGAGATCTGTAAAGCCTGGCGGTGCAAAAAGAGATTCCGAAAGGATTCAAATATATGTATATGTATGTTTTTTTGCCTCAACCACAAGAAAGAGTTGAAAGGAAGTCTGGCCCAATTGGCCGCCAAGGCTAACCGACGCAAACGATGACGCGAGACAAAAAAGGGAACAAAAAAACAGTTTGCAAAATCCATTTTCGAAATTAACATTTGCAACAAATCGGCACCTATAATTGAATGATCAATAAATAGTTTCCTATCGCAACGTGGGACAAAATCACCATACTTGTTTTCAAAACAAGACAACAAAATCATGACGCCACCACAGTTTTGAGCACAAGGATGGAAAATCCATGGAATGAAAAGCACTGAAACGCATTAAAAACCACGGGGCCGCTATTGGCGCCGGAATCTGATTTAAGCAGTAAAAAATGTGGTTTTCAGCATTTGTCAATTTAGATTAACTTCACGAGACCACATGCCAGTGGCCCCAACTTGTGTTTTCTTAGTTACAGTAATTACGAGGCAGGCAGCCGCAGGAGGGCAAACAACTAGTGTTACTCCACCCTGCTGGATGTTGTTTAGAGCCGCCCTCAAATCCAGATAAACTGCGATACAAAACCTTGGAGAGTATTCGTAGCTGCTGATACTGGTGGCACATGGCCAATGACCAAAAGGTGGCGAAATACAGCAAATTCATATCTTTCAATCACCATTGGGTACTAAGGTCGCAGAGACCAGCCCAACCATCAAAAAACCCATGGGGCAGACCCGGCATACCCTTGTTGTCTAGCCTGTGGTTGTTGCATACATGAAGTCATGTTGCTTGGGCAACTTCTCCAGCTCTTCAAAATGAAATCATGAGCTATATATAGTTTAATAAAATTTGATAACATAGTGCAACCTTCAATGATTACTTTTGAAAGTATGTGCCCTCGGGTGGTTCCACTGGATGTGAAGCCACCCAAATGAGTCTGGTGAGTGGTTTCAGCCAATCTTGGCCAGGGATACACAAGAAACTATACTACTGGCTAGCCTAAAAATAGACCACCCTCAAATTTGACGGCTTATCATCATATGATATGTACCAATTGATATAATCTGATTTAAATAGCATGGAATCAGCCCCTTTCTGGGCAAATACATGCTAGTTCCTGAAACCACCAACTTGTACCATGGGCCCCTAAGGCTTGTCAGGCATGGAGGTACTGATCTATTTAAGACCTATGCAAGGGAATCTCCCCATAGAATTCGGCTGGATATGATCGTATGTGATCTTGGATGGTGCAAGACTTCCATTTTAGTGTCCTACATTTCCACAGTTCCTAGCCAGATACCAACTTCATCCAAGTTCTACCTGCATGATATCTGCATATCCACCTATCAGTTCACCTATGGATCGACGGGCTGCTCATCACTGCTACTATCTGTGACATAACCAGGACAAGTCCAGCAAACTTCGAGAAATTGCAAAGAAGCAAAAGCAAAACATTATACTATAGCGCAATGTTCATTGATCTCGTGGACGTTGTTTTGCAATACTGTAGTTGTGGATAGTTGTGGATATCATTCATTTGTGAACATTGCCAACATCCCCACTGCGATTTGTGCGCAAACACGTAGTTCCACTTCTGGTGTAAACTGCTGGTAGGGTAGGTTTGTTGATATAGTATTGCTTGGGAAATGCCAGTCTGTGTGTTTAAAACCAAAACTCCTACTTGACCAACAAAGCCATAAAAAACATACCAACTCCCGCACAGTTTCACCTAGTCGGACGCATTCCTGGAGCACAGAAATTCTCTAATCTACAAAGATACACCAAGTATCCCAGCTACAATGTCCTTGATATCTTGGTTCAAGCAGAATTCCAATCGCATGTCTTGATTGTCATCTCCTTCAGCCAGCTGCGAATTCCCGATCATCTCCCAATGACTTGTTTTTGTTGTTCCATTAGATGTTGGCTCGACCCCCATCGTAGTCGGTTCAACCCCAGTTGAACCCACGTTGCTTTGTTGATTCAATCTTCAATGGCTTGATGTACGGCAAATTCTGCTGAGAACCCCATATTTCATGGGAAAAGCTATAGTTTCCTGTAAACCAGTCGATTGAAATCTGCGTCTTTGTCAATCACTTCCTACGTTTGTGGCTGAAATCCTGACAGGTCAATGGAAAATCCACTTTTGGTCAGCCAAATCTCCGGTAATCAAACGTGGCAATGGGAAATCTGCTCAAAACTGAGGGTTTTAATATGTTTTAATGGGATATTCCTCTGCAAATGGAAGTAAATCTCCACTTTGTTGGACAACCCCCCTATCCATGTTTTGCCTAGTAAAGTTATCCTGTTCTGTCAGTTCAACCTCCATTTCTTGTTGATTATCTCAATCATATCCCTGATTATCGCGGATGGATAAATACAACCAATTGCAACCACATTTCGCTAACTACGTCCTATTAACGTCCCATGAACATTCCTGCGAAATCACTATGTTTCATGGCTTCAAGCCCCAGCGAATTAAACTGCACTATAAATCCCATTACAACCGCATAAAAAAAACTACAAGATCTACAATTGTAGTTGGTGAAATCCCATTGAATCACAAGATACAATGTATGAAATCCCCATGACATGAGACCCAATCAATCCATATAAATCTCATTAAATCCATTGAAATCCACCGTTTCTCCCGAAAAAAAAAGTGGCCTGCCAGCGTCCGAAGCGCCACTGCTGCGGCTGCCAGTTGAGCGGCACGGTCTCCTCACTGCGCAGCAGTGGAAGCTGCCCCTGCAAGGGGGAGTTCCTGGCGACATCCGGTGTACTGGTGGGGATTACCACATGTTTTATGTGTTTTTCAATGTATATCATCATCATCATCATCACCATCATCATCATCATCAAATATATATATATATATATATGTATATGTGTGTATGATGATACATGTATGTATGTATGTATGTATGTATGTATATAAATAAATACATGTATTATATATATATACAGAGAATCTACTTTGAAACCTGAGGCGACCCATACTTTGATGGGAAGAGATACACGTGAAATCGAGTAAATGGCGTGAAGTGAGAGTCTTTGTATACGAGAGAGAGAGAGAGAGAGAGGGGGGGACCGAGAGATTGATATGGATGGAAATGGAATGATGGGATATAGGGAATTAGACATATACGCGGGGAATGATGAAAGATGATGGAAGTATATTGAACTGATCGGAATTGTATATGGGTTTGAAACATCAACCCGGAACAGTTCTAGGACATTTACCAGTCAACCAACGCACATGGGGGATGAAACAAGAAGCCAACATCTCATGATATCGCAGCATAGTTGAACATGTTCAACACCTGGGTGAACATGATATGTACAGTATGAACTCACTGTTCGTTGACAAATTTGGAAACAAAGTCAATGAACCCTGGTTTTGAGAATGATCAAGAAAACTGGGCGCAGCATACATACCCGGAGAACAATACATGGAATTCTTGGGTAATAGCCAATTGTTATCAATTGTCCTTGTTTCTGATGTTGTTGTGACAAGAAAATGCAAAACAATGTTTACATGGCTTTTACACGGGGTACTTGTTGATCATATAGTTGATACACATATGTTTTACATGCCTATCATTATACTATGGTTTAATAAACAATATCAAATATATGATACACATTCACTATTGTTGATCATAATTGTGTATCCATTCAACGATAGACATTTATCATGCCACATGGTGCTTCGTGAACCTGGGCCGCCCCAGGTTAGCGCCTAAAGTTGGGATAGGTTAACCTACAGATTCAAAACATTTACCCCATATTATATTACCCATCCACGTTTCAGAATTCCAGATGTATCTTGGTTCTCAAGGTACAGCTCCTCCCTCCGGTAGTCTAGGCAATGGAAAAATCACTCTTGTATAGACTACATTTCCATTTAAAAGGTAACCCCTGCCAACAAAAAAAACAATTAAAATCACAATTTCAACAGGATTTTGCCATGTCGCTATTGAATTTCACCAGATATAACATCATATTTTGTTGCCAGAGTTTACCATATGTCCTATCTATTTTACCATCCTTACATGCATGTCCCATGGAAAATTGGGTGCGATGCAACTCAAAAAAAACCCACCTGGCTGGCACGGTTCGACCTACCTGCGGTCCCGGTCTTGGTGCAGTGAGGGTCTAGTGATCTAGAGATCTTGGGGATGTATAGTAATAGCACGGAATATAACTGGCAGACTATGGAATAACTACTATTCAAATATCATTGGAAGAACTATTCATGGAATATCATTGGCATACCTAATCAGCATAGCTGGGGATTTTAGCATTTCTTCAGTAATTAGCATAGACGTTGGTCTATGCAAGCATATGAAAGCCCTATCTAAAGGAACAACATTAATCCTTCCGTTTTCGATTTTCTGGACCTTTACGGCACATTGGTAACATGGATTAATCCAGAGCTACCGCAATAGACCATGGTTTGTACAGGTTAAAATTCGAGACCTCGGGGCGCCTCATATGTTCAAACCTTATCTTGACCTATAAGCAACAGTTACACTTTCCCTCTCAGTCTCTCCAAATATAAATATATAACAACACGAGATGCAATATATATATATATATTACACGTACATATGTTACATATGTGTGCATGTATTGATCTATTCATTCAGTATTCATTGTGTGGATTTGGTTGCTATCTGTTTGGAGCTGATATGAGTTGATTGTGATGGATTTGTCTGAAACTAGAATACCCTTTAAATTTCAAGGTTCCATGGTTCATCATTACTTTCCGTATCAAAACGCGTTGGAAGTGACTTCGAAGTGCCACAAACCAGCGGCACCTGCGGCTGCTTCGCCAGAAACCGCAGCATGGGCGGCCCAGCCAGCAGCGTGCTCGAGGCCACGTCCTGGAGCAACCATTGGTGCAACTGTTTTTTTTTGCTGAAAAAGGATATCAGCTGTATTTAAAACATTTTAAAACCATGGTCAATATACAGAGGGAAAAATAAGCCCAAGCAAATGTTTTTTCTACAAACATTTGCTATGATAAATGAAGAATGCATTATACTGTACATTTTGTATATATATATATACATTCAGTTTTGGCACGTGTATCAATCACATATTATTCAGTGGGATGCGCGTCCTGTTTTACAGGGGTGGTTGGTGCATGATAAATGAGCGGATCCAGTTGTTGCATCACATTGATGGTGTTACTATCGCTTGGGTTACGTTGTTGATGGCCGTTGTTGCACTCATACCCAGTCCACATACAATGGGGATATGCATAGATATAGAATGATATAGACATGTATAATGTGGGTGTCGCTGATCAGATTGTACAATAAATCATGAATAAAATCCCGGGGTGTTGATCGTTGTAGCCTATATCAGTTCCATGTATTCGTTGGTTGAAATGTCTACCTACTAATGTTTGTTCATTGAAAACTCAATGTCTTTAAGAATGTGACAGCGGCTAGTTTATCTCAATGTTTTTGCCAGAACCCCATGATTTGCTACATTTTTGGTGATACATATAAAAGCCACAAAGGCTCATGACTGAACAGAAGATAAGTAAAACACAATTATTCAGTACCCCGTAAGTAAACAAACATCAAATTATATCAAATGATCTATATTGACAAATATCTCTATACATCGATGTCTGTAACTGTAGATACATACATATTATATATATAATTATATGTATTTGTGTATATATATATATATGTAAATAAATTCATACATGTGTATATATATATCTAGATGTAAACATATGTTTTTAGATGTCCTTCTGTATTCAGACCTAAATATCTATGTCTAAATTTTGATATGTCTTTCTACCTATCTATACTTACCTATATTCATCTATCCATCTAGCTATCTGTCAGTATGTGCATATTTTTTATCCATACTTACTTAGATCAAATGTACCTACGTATACTAGTATATAAATAGTATTTATCCACCCGTCCAAGTCATGTTTGTACACCAACTCGAATATACCAACTATTTTTTTTCCTACTGATTCTTGTATGTAGCCCATGTAGCCAACAGCGTGAACCTTCAAGCGCTGGAGCAGCTTTGTTAGCCCCTTGGAGGTAGTTAGGCACAGCCCTATAAAATCCTATAAATACATCTATCAATTCATATATTCATATATTTCTCTGCATATGTATACACACAAATATGTATATATATATATACATATGTCTATCTATATAATTACTTATCTATTAATATATATATATATATGTGTATATCTCTTTATGTAAATATCTGTATTTATATATATATAATAATTATCTAGATCTAGATCTAGATCTATCTATTTGCTTGCCTGTCTCTGCCTAGGCCGCCTAGGCCGCCTAGGCCTATGTCTTTGTCTCTGCCTGTGTCTCTGTCTGTCTATGTATATATATATATATAATTACATATATATATACATACACAAAAATATCAGTTTGATATCCTACCATATATATATATATATATATATTTAGTAGATACATCTATCCATTTCTCTATATCTATCTGCCTAAGTAAATTTACGCCCAGCACTTGCGCCATGCCCCAATGTCTTTCGGGATGACACTTACAGTACTTTGTGGCCTTCCACTATGTTGGGATGTTATAACTTGATGTCTCTGGGTTGCAAACCCAGAGACGTGTTTGATGACCCTCTGCGGCGATTCGGCTGCCTGGAAAGATTGGCACTTTTTACATAATGAAACCTTTAGAAAAAACTAGAAAAAATCTGGGAAAAACCTGATAAATTTATCCTAGAGAAACCCTAGAGAAGCCCTAAATGAACCGAAAGAAACCCTGAAAAAAAACGTGTGAAAGTGTGTATAGAATATATAGTCTAGTGAAGTACCTGTGGGGCGTAGCGCACGTGCTGCGGGTCTGGGCTGCCGAACCGTCACGGGGCCACCCGAGTGCAGCATCAGCTGATCCGGCGCGTTTTGCGACGAGCCCCTGAGGGCCGCAGCACGGATGGGGAGCTACCCTGGAGGCAATGGGGCTTAAACCAAGAAAATGGATGAACATGGGAACCCAAATCATCTATCTATCTATCTATCTATCCATCTATCCATCCATCCATCCATCTATCTATCTATCTATCTCTGTCTGTCGATCCATCCATCCATCCATCCATCCACCCATGCATCCATCCATCTATCCATAAACCTATGGATGGTTTTACCAAAAAAAAAGTCTAAGCATGACTGTAAGACATGAACCAAAAGGATATATGTGTTATCATGCAAGCTAGGGTTCCGACCATGAGAACTCTGAGGTCTCATCACAAAACCAAAAAAGGATTTCATTCTTGCAGCAGAAATTGGGTGGACAAAAAATCTGCCAAGAAAATCTGGGTTTTTCTGCAAACAACAAAAAAGAGGGGTTTTGTAAAACACATCTATCAAACTGTTGAGGGGATGTCACCAATCAGGATGGCCATTTTACGCAACTCTAATGAGGAATTTGATGATCAACTATTGGACGGAATGGGGTAGCCCTATTTCAGGGTATCCATGGCTATCCCATTTCAAAATCCATTGTAACCCCACTTATCCTCAGACACTAAGTAGTGTCACCCAGTAGTTTCAAATAGGGAGTGTAACTAGCAGTATACAAAGTAGTTCCTTATCTATAATTTACTATTTTCCAATCAGCTACAAACCAGTTAACTGAGAAGTGAAACATTTCACAACGAGTTTTCAATGTTCTTTTTCCTTACGAGTAACAGTTAGGAGTATCAAATTTTATTTCCAGTTGTTCCGCACATTTTCAACCGCCCCTACCCGACCCAAGTAGCGACCCGCCAAGACATCCGAGACACGAAGCGCCCCACAGCGCGCGTTTTCGCAGCCCTTCAGCCACGAAGGGCATCAGCTGGTCGTCTGCCTTGGCGAAAGGCCGCCAATTGTGCACTAGAGTTGTTGAAAGGGAGCGCGCAATATGAAGGTTCTATCCCTGGTCCAGTTTTTGTCGTTACAAATCGTTATACTGTCTAGATGTTGACAGGTTTGATCCCCACGGATTGTTGTTGTGCTTGTTCTGAGGTGTTTTTGATTGTCCCTATTCCTGCCTAATTCCATCTTCTTTGGACATTGGAGCGAGTCACCACACCTTTGGTTCCGAGCAACCCCCACATCCCAGCACCATCCACGTTTACCATCGTCCGCCAATGCAGCGGCAACAATGGTTTCCTCCAGAGAACCTTGGCGCTTGGCGGGCCGACGATCTGCATGTGTTGCAAACATTCCCTGTATGGGTAAAACAATGCCATAAACCATCCCCTAGTCATCACCATAAATAGGTGGTATATACGGTATTAGCCATTCCCAAATGGGTGGTTTATGGCATTGTTTTACCCACAGTATGCCTAGTTGTTCTTCGCCGGGTGAATCCACATTATGTTTTCTATCACATATTTGTTGCTTAGACGAATGCCGTGTTCCTGGTGGCCCCATCAGCAGACAACTGGTAGAAACAGTACCCCCGACCACCTATGGCGGATTGCACATTTAAATCTTGAGATCTTGAAAGAGATGGAGGACCAAACCCAATCAAGTAACATTGCAGAGGCATACCACACTGAACATGATTGAAACTGTATTTATTCCTCCAACTCTTTACCCGACAATTGGGCGGGATTGACTCACCGACGAAGCCCGAGAAAACAATGTTTTGGGATGTTTTGGGTCCCCTCAAGCACCCCATCTTGGTCGCCTGACACATCCCTGGCCACTTTTTCTTGTCATACATCTCTAGTCACAATGAATCGGATGTGTCAAAACGGAACTGACAGACATATTGCCTAATGAATGGACAGCACTGAAGCACTGAAAACTCGATGGCAAGGTCACCTGCTCCAGGCTTTGGTTGAATGCATTGCCAAACCTCAAGCTTTGAAGACTGGGTGGCAAAGTCACCCGCTCCAGGCTTTGGTTGAACCAAACGCCAAAACTCAAGCTTTGAAGACTCGATGGCAAGGTCACCTGCTCCAGGCTTTGGTTGAATAGATCGCCAAAACTCAAGCTTTGAAGACTCGATGGCAAGGTCACCTGCTCCAGGCTTTGGTTGAACCCATGGCCAAAACTCAAGCTTTGAAGACTCGATGGCAAGGTCACCTGCTCCAGGCTTTGGTTGAACCCATGGCCAAAACTCAAGCTTTGAAGACTCGATGGCAAGGTCACCTGCTCCAGGCTTTGGTTGAACCCATGGCCAAAACTCAAGCTTTGAAGACTCGATGGCAAGGTCACCTGCTCCAGGCTTTGGTTGAACCCATGGCCAAAACTCAAGCTTTGAAGACTCGATGGCAAGGTCACCTGCTCCAGGCTTTGGTTGAACCCATTGCCAAAACTCAAGCTTTGAAGGCTCGATGGCAAGGTCACGCGCTCCAGGGTTTGATTAAACAAATGGTCAAAACTCAAAATTTGAAGACTCGATGGCAAGGTCACCCGCTCCAGGCTTTGGTTGAAATCATGGCCAAAACTCAAGCTTTTAAGACTCGATGGCAAGGTCACCTGCTCCAGACTTTGGTTGAACCCATAGCCAAAACTCAAGCTTTGAAGACTTGATGGCAAGGTCACGCACTCCGTCCTTTGGATGAAACTCTTGCCTAAACTCAAGCTTTGAAGATTCTCTGGCCAGTTCACCCATTCCAGGCTTTGGTCGTACCCATCGCCCAAGATCAAGCTTTGAAGACTCGATGGCAAGGTCAGGCGCTCCAGGCTTTCGTCAAAGCCTAAGCCAAAGCTCAAGCTTTGAAGACTCGATGGCAAGGTCACCAGCTCCAGGTCTTGGAAAAACCCATCCCCAAAGCTCAAGCTTTGAAGACTCGATGGCAAGGTCACCCGCTCCAGGCTTCGTACGGGCAAACCAAACAAATACACCTCATCACAGGGACTTGGGGGCGATGCCCAAAACGTCAAGCTTTTAAGACTCGATGGTAAGGTCACCCGCTCCAGACTTTGGTTGAACTCGTAGCCAAAACTCAAGCTTTGAAGCCTCGATGGCAAGGTCACCCGCTCCAGGCTTTGGTTGAACCGGTGGCCAAAACTCAAGCTTTTAAGACTCGATGGCAAGGTCACCCGCTCCAGACTTTGGTTGAAATCTTCGCGAAAACTCAAGCTGTGAAGAGTCGATGGCAAGGTCACCTGCTCCAGGCTTTGGTTGAACCGGTAGCCAAAACTCAAGCTTTTAAGACTCGATGGCAAGGTCACTCGCTCCAGACTTTGGTTGAAATCTTTGCCAAAACTCAAGCTTTTAAGACTCGATGGCAAGGTCACCCGCTCCAGACTTTGGTTGAAATCTGTGCCAAAACTCAAGCTGTGAAGAGTCGATGGCAAGGTCACCTGCTCCAGGCTTTGGTTGAACCGTTCGCCAAAACTCAAGCTTTGAAGACTCGATGGCAAGGTCACGCCTTCCAAGCGTTGGTTAAAGCTTGCGCTAAAAGTCAATCTTGCAAGGCTGCGGGGCAGATAATGTATATACTCTCCAGGCACTGCTTCCTCAAGTTGTTGAACGCCTTCTAGCACAAAATCTCTCTCACAATTTGGGAGCCCACATACATATGTCCATGCTGTGTACACATTCGTGGGTATGTAAGTGCAGGAAAGCATTGCCGATTTTCCAACAATATCTTGCTCTCTCAAGGTTTGATCAAAGGTTAGCTTTCGATTCATGTGATGCACGGCGAGCTTTGCGCCGGGCTTGCATGGAAGCTTCTCTGACACCAACCTGCGCAGGTCGTACACAAGCATAGAGCGAGGGACGCTTAATGCCACTCCTTCTCCACTCAAGCACAGCACCTGAAGATCGACCTCATCAGTTTCATCCGTTGCGCCTTTGTCAGCAGATGATGGATCCACATAACCATGTTGCGCAGGGAGCATTGGCCAAGATTTGCGCACTCCTCACTGGGCAAAGCCGAACGATCGTGTCAAAAACACAAACAGGTACAAACCTTGCATGAAACAGGGAACCCAAAGATGACCATTTCCAAATGCCCAACATCCTGTTCCAACACCACTTTTGGGTGCTTAAGTATAATATATAGTATATACATAAACTTATCTACATATATATATATATATATGTATTAGTTCTCAGCAACTGCCTGATGGATTGCAATCGATTCTGGAGGTGAATTGGTCATGGCAAATTCTGAGGTTGTTTGTCCCAATACTTTTGTTAGACAAACCATTAATTGTTCCTGCATGTTCCTGCTAAAACAATGCTAAAATGCAGTAATTACCTGCATTGTTGGGCAAAACCAACTCATGTTTGACTCAAATGCTGCCTCGCGTGATGCAAAGGGTCTCAGTTGCATCATCCATGCTGGTTTCTTCGAAGGGACCGAAACATCGCCACAAAGGAGTAGGCACCAAACTATGGGTTTGGTAAATAACCCCAATAAATTAGGCGATTTGGGAGTACAATTCCCAACACATTAACCCATAAACCAGTAGTTCGAATAAGTTAAAGTGAAAATTCAAAGTGTTCGGACTACCTCTCAAGAGCAACGGTCAGTCTAAAGAGTGCGGAAAAAAACAAGGTGCTAGGAATCAAACAAAAGTCTTTTCTTCCGCTAAAGTCTGATAAGAGGTGACATTATCTCATGTGTGCAATATTTGTTTCTTGAAGAAGAACATCAACTATAAATGAGGAGGCTTTAATGTCATGTTCCAGTCAGGTTGGATAGATTTCCTTAAAGACCAAACTATCCAAGGTCACAAACTGGGATGCACACGCCTAGGTACCCTGTAAGAAGCTAGTCTGAAACACAGGGGTTTTCGTTCTCCATGTATTTACATATGTATATATATATACATATAACTCATCACATACATACATACATACATACATACATATATATATATACATGATTTATGTATACATATATATATATATATATATATTATACACACATTATGTACATACATGTGATGTACATACATATGTATGTATGTATGTATGTATGAATGTATGTATGTATGTATGTATGTATGGATGTATGCATGTATGTATGTCTGTATGTATGTATGTGTGTTTGTTTGTTTGGTTGTTTGTTTGTATGTATATACCTGGGTAAATCATAATATTTCACTAACCTGAATTAAGGCCATTTTGGGATGATTCCCCTTACTAACCATGATTCCAGTGAGGTCGCAGTGAGGTCGTTATACTTTACCCAGATATATACAATAATATATATATATATAACTATATATATATGTAATATATATATATATATGTAATATATATCGATAGATAAATATATTAAAAAATAATCAAAGATATGTACATGCATTACATCACATCACATTCCATTACATTACGTTGCATTTGCATTGCATTGCGTTGCAGCGCATTACATTTCATTCAATTACATTTCATTCAATTACGTTGCATTGCATTGCATTGCGCTGCAGCGCATTACATTTCATTCAATTCCGTTACATTGCAGTACAGCACACTATATTACATGTTGTATCAACCCACCTACATACCTACCTACATTCATTATCTTTTGTTACATTACATTACCTTACATTGCCCTACATTGACTTGCATTACCTTACAGTACATTACATTGCATTACATTGCATTACATTGCATGACATTGTATGACATTGCATGACATTGCATGACATTACATTATATACACTACATGTGTCATTTCATTTCATTGCATTGCATTAGAGACAAAGTAGGTACTAGTCACTAGTGATACGTAATACATAGGTCTTGGCATAAAACTGATCAGAATCCTCGCAACTGTGTAATGCGCAACCACTTGCCGAGCTACTTTACAGCCCGATTGAAGCAATTTTGTCAGCATGCAAAGCATTTGACTGACGTCATTGAATACTCTGGTGACCAACGGATGTACCCAAGCTGCAGCCTTTAGGCAAATAATGTTCTAGACATATATAATTATATAATAATATATTCACATGTAATCACGTGCTGGGGGCTGGCCTTCTGCAGTAGGCAACCAGGTGAGAATTCCTTATTCAAATGCACTGGTCCTCACATGCTATAGAGTTGGGCAGGTTCCTCAGGCAAACATACAATTGGTGTGAACAACCTGTAGAAGCATCTCGCTTCTTGGCTTCCTCACTGCCCTGTCTCTATCTGCATGCTGACCAGCGTTTCTGATCCGAAATGTGCATGCATGCATGACCATTCATATATATTCATATATGAGATGAATAGCGGACACAATTACTTGTTCATTTTCATGCCATGCACAAATTAGGGTTGTTCCCTAATGGATGTGAGGGCTTCTGCGTTCTCAGATTTAGAGGCAACTCATGTAAAACAGTAGTGTCTGTATAGGGTTGTCCCCTATCGGTAATGAAGGTTGCACACCCCTCAGCAAGGCCAAGCCGAAGCAAGACTAAACGAGTATTACTACAATAATTTTGTTGGTTTCTCATATGACGAGTTATAAAGTATATAGCTGACATCAAAACGCAGTGCAGCCAGGATGCACCAACGACTTTCGCGTGTTGCCTTGCTGGTGAACAACTGGGAAAAAAACTGAAACACCTTTGCAGACCACAAAACGTTATCTGGAATTCCGATCGTCAACATCACCGCTTGCGATTCATATGATTCGTAGAAATGTTCAAAACATGTCAGAAGTCACAAGTCCCATAAAAACAAAAGGAAGTCAATCGTAACATGTCCCCATTGATGTTCAACATAGCCTTTAACGTTTAGTGCCAATCCACTGGAAACAAATACTTGGGGTATACCCAGGGGTATGTCCTCGATGTCTGAAGATAGAGTATCCTATATAAATCCCCGCTTAATCATCATATTTCTCAATTGAACAAATGCAAAAAAATAAGGTGGTATATACCACAATTTCAGACATACCCACGGATCATCACATCATTTCTCCCTCCAGCTGCCAGCTAAAAACACCCAGGAAAAAACATGACATCCATGTGGCCCCCAAAGACCCAAACGGGCCTCCAGGGCGGTCATACATCTTCGATAGCCCCAATCATCGCTGGCGTTTAACGGCTGGCCATCGACATGACTGAGACGACGGAGACCCACGCCGCTGCCCACCACAAGCACCTCGATTTGAGCAAAGCGGAAAGGGAATGGTTTTATGGCTGGATAGTGAGATCCAACATGTGAAGGGACTTCTTGAGTAAAATTGCCACCAAACAACTGAGTCATCAACATCAAATTTCCTTACTAAGTGTTACAGTATGTTATAGTAATTTACAAGTACCTCGGATATGACATATTCACTCAGTTGGAAGTTGACAGTGACAAAACATTACAACAGAGTCGCCAAGCACCAAGGTTGTCCCAGGCTTGTTGGGAAGATTTGGCCAGACAAATGATACACCCTCTGGGGTAATCAGACGTGGCTACTTGTAGCTGGAAAATCCCCAATAAATTGAGGTTATAATGGGACATCTATATAAATGGATAATAATGGATATCGGTGGTGGATTGTCCATTGCCCAGTTTGAGTACCCGAGGGTAACATTGCCATTCCCCCCCCCGTTGTGGCTATACCAATCATGGCTACGAGCAGCCCTGTCCGTTGCCACTTGTCATATGAATGAGGAATTGTCACCATGGCAGTCCGCTTATCAAACGACTCTTAGACTCATTGACTCAAAACCTCCAAAAAATCCACGAACATCAGTAAAATTCAGAGACTGTTCTTCAGGAACTGCGGACTCTCTGTATTTCAACTCAAAGATATAGAGATGGTTTAGATAAATGACACCATTCTGTCACAAGCACGCCCAATAACACAAACTGCAAATCCTGAAATTTCCTGACACTCACTCAATAAATGATAATAAGCATCACTAAACAGATTATGGTTTACCCAATTCTTTTTGTCTACTTAGTTACTCAGATATTCCGTGCAACATATGGGGAATGCCGTACCATTCAAGTTCAGAAGTGGGTATAAGTGGAGATAAGTCGATATAAGTGGATATATTATATGTAAGAACCATGATGATAGGGTTCCATATCCCAACTTATAGGGGTTATTTTTACACAGTTATTATACCCAGACCCATAGAAATCACCTCAATTGCACCCTTTTCTTTTGGTCAATAAGCTGGTTAAGCCATGTTAGACCACACTGTTCAATGCCTTTCTGAATTACCATGTTTCTTGGTAGCTAAAACAACATGTACTATTTTTGATAGTGAAATCTCAAGTTGTTTAATGATTAACCCACCATGTTTGCCATTTTTGTTCATGGTTCAATCCCAATTTTCTGTCACCATGGGAATGGTGAACTCCCCATGGTGAAGTCCCCATATGAATTTTGGATGGTGAACCCCCCATTGTTGGATGGTTACCCGGCCTGGTAAACATACAAAAAACTATGGAAAGATCCACCATGTTCAATGGGAAAATCCACTATCAATGGTGATTTTCCATAGTCCATAGTTAGGTTAGTTTACCAGAGGGTAAAATATGTTGAAACATCACCGCAGATCCAGCCCTGGCACCTCTTCTGCCTCCATGAGTTGCTGCCGTCGCAGGCCGCAGCTGGGGATGGAGAGCCCCTGCAGCGTCAACGCAGAGACGGAGGGCACTGACTCCGCCTTCGCGAAGCCATGGCGGGGTCAAGTTACCCCGGGTGAAACAGAAAAAAAATGTTGGAAAGCCATGGCAGCCATGGTTTGCCGTTCGGAAAATCATCAATGGAGGATGTTCCGCATCCAAACGCTTACAGGAGGCTGTTTACATGAGAATGGGGGAATATAATGATCTAATGGGAATATGATGGAGAATAGGAAATAGGAATATATATGGGAGAATACGCGGGATAAAACCAACAAACGTGGATAGAATGGGATATGATGGAATATGGAGGTGCGGGAGTTGCAACCATTTAACTAATTTAACTGGGCTTTACCCCAGAACTGGGCTATTGCATCTGGCTATTAGCCACTTACTAATTGAGATGCACATCCAAGTAGGGTATGGCAATAAAATGCAATTATTACCTATTGGAAAATACCGTACTTAATCGCTGGTCAACTGGGTATTTATATATACTCAGGCGGGGACCCATGATATTTCTCTAGCTCCAGGTTCCCCAAATTCAGAAATAATACGTATACCATGAATCCATCGTACTCCAGACCTGTCTCTTTGGGCCCATTGTTGTCTCAACCTGCACTACTTGTGTATGACATGCTTCACACCTGTGAGTTGTTTCTTTCCAGTGGCAAAACCTTTCAGCTCAATTTGGGAAACATGTCGCTGCCTTCTGTGGTTCCTGACATGATGTGGGGCCTTGATGAGCTGAAGAAAGCTCTGATAGAGGAATTTCCCCATTTGGAGACGGAAGAAGGAGAGGGTTTATAAGTATTGGTTGAATTGTGTTTGTTGCTTGGGCTGTCCCGTTAGATTACAAAACCAGCACCCCAGGGGCCTCACCTAGCTTGTCCCTGCCAGGACGCAGGAACAGGAATGGCAGTCTCAAATGTGTTGAGATCTTTTCAGGGAGAAGTGCCATTTATTTGGCATTTGTCGAAGCAGGGCTCCCTGCTGCCAGGTTTGACACCCGTGTCAGTCGGAGCCACAACATACATGAGAAAGAGGGTGTCTATCAGATTGCCAAGATGATTTCCCTGTTGGACCCCAAAGAAGGTGTTTGCATACTGGAGCCAACATGCAGTTCATGGACATGGATCAATAGAGGATCTTCCCTTCGCAATGTGGTCCCTTACATGAAATTAATGGGTGATTGCTTTTATGGGGGTGTCACAAAATGGGGTGTTTGTTTTATCTCATTTTGAGTCATGCCCGCATAGTTCCTGAATGAAAGAGTAATCCCAATTCACATTGCTTTCCGCATTGCCATGCTATACGGTACAGGCTGTGTTTGAATTTAGGGACCTAGCTGCTTTCGAGTATGTGGTTCAACCCATGGTATCCCTTCCATCCTCAGGATCTACGGGGTAACCCTTCTCTGCTGTCGGTGGTGGCAGCCAACGCCACAGCGGACACCTTGGGCCTATTGATCTTACCGTTGCTGGTGTGGCTTTATGTGGCATATTGCATGGAGCAGAGTGAACGCTCCTCAGTTTTCCCTGGCTGGATGTTTAAATTCCATATACCAGAAACATGTCAATGACTCTCAATGACTCTCAATGTTGTTGGTTCAGTGGGTCCCTTTTCCAGTCTATCAAGTTTATGCTGCATTGACAAGGATTCGAGCCTTCTCTTCACATGGCCTTCTATCTCCCCCTATTTCGAGCTGAATGTGACTCAGAAGATTCATTTGAAGATGTTTGCCTTTGGCGCAGTGACTTGTAAGCCCCTCACTTGGCGTGGCAGTTGGAAAGGTCTACGAATTCTCAGGAGTGGACTTGGGATCATGACTAAACATAAACACATAATAATGCTAATTAAACATTTTTAATGAGTCAATGATATTATTCCATGTATTTTATTGTCCAATGATAGAGTAATTATATTTAATCACAAATCCAATTGCAGGCGTATAAGGACCCAATGTTCAGACATACCTATTGCTGTTTTGTGGGTACACCAAATGTGTTGCTACACCAAAAAAACAATTGAACCATTTAATCAACACAACTATTGACAATTGGAAATAAGTTCATTGACTGTTATGTACGAAATGTTTTAAAACATGGTTGCACTGCAAACGCAAATCAAAGGGCCCTCTTTATCCCCTTCAATTCTTCCAATCAACACCAGCTGTTGGAAAAAGTTGTCCGTTAACTCCAGCATGCTGAGATTTTAAGCCTGGGTTGGAAATCTTATAGGGGGCTTTTAGACAGGAAAGTCTTCGAGTTGATCACTGGGTGGGTCCCCGAGCGACAATCGCAACTCGCGCTCTCATTGGCCAGCAAAAAGACCAAAGATTCGTTTCTTGGGTTGATGTTTGGCCTTTTAATATTCAAACATATTATATTGATATCCCCAATTTTTTGATTTTTTGACATTGGGAGAGATGAGCTAATGTTAGCTTACTGATTTATAAACGCGAAAACGCCAATGGTCCTCCTTGAATGATTCATCAATTCAGGTGGGCCAATGGTAACCGTGATGCTCTATCTGCCAGTGCGGCCTATCCCAGGGGCTTTGGTCGAGTGTTTCTGTTTGCGTACAAGTGTGTTGTGCAGCAGCTTTCACAGCCAGAGATTGAGATTGAATGCCGACGTTTCGCTGAACAGTTTGTTCAAACACTACCTCCTGTGGGTCAACAGGCTGAAGAGGCCAGGAATATGGGGCTCATAGGTGGTGAAATTTCAGTGGGTGGATGTGCTTTTCATTGGGGTCACTGAAAAACAGGTGTGGAGTACGATGGATTCATGTAAAGAGTTCTGAATTAATTTGGGTTACTTATTGGAGCTAAACTGAATACCTCATAGATTCCAATATATGTTCTCTTCCTGCTTCCTGGGGCTTTGTTGTGCATCTGGGGCGTTGGTGTTTTGAGCCATCTTGAGTCCATTCTGTGACCAAAACTACAGCTACAATGATTGTTGCATGGCTCATCCTTGAGCCCACTCTGCGGCCAAAGCTACAGCTACAATGATTGCTGCATGGCTCATCCTTGAGCCACTCTGCGGCCAAAGCTACAGCTACAATGATTGCTGCATGGCTCATCCTTGAGCCACTCTGCGGCCAAAGCTACAGCTACAATGATTGCTGCATGGCTCATCCTTGAGCCCACGCTGTGGTCATCCCACAGCTCTCTTTCTGTCTCCCTCTCTTTTCCCTTTCTCTTTTCTCTCCTCTGTCTCCCTCTTCCACCTTGGAATGATATGGTATAATAATATGGTATGATGTGCTTGGTATTTCTGAAAACAATGTTATATATATATATAACATATATACATATAAATATAAACGCAAATATATATATATAACATATATTTTATATATAAATATATCTCTAGACATAAATATATATATATAGATATAGATTTAAATAAGTAAATATATAAATAAATATTTATAAATATATATATATATATATTGATTGAAATGTATATATATGTCTATATAGTTTATATATATGTATATATATATATATGTAAATATATATTTATGTAACTATATATATATATGTACATTTATATGTATATATAAATATTTGTCAATATAAACTTACAATATATATATATATATATTTATGTATATATATATATATAAATAAATAAATAACTATATATATATTAATATAAATACAAATACACATATTTATATATAACATATATATATATATTGAATTAATTCATATAGATAGTGGTCAAAAGATGTTGCTTTCTTGTCTCAATCACCCTCGTTTCTCCCTGGATATACCAGGTTTCTTGTTGGCTTCGTTGGGTCGATTGGTGCCCGTGAGGACAAAGGCCCTGGAGATGTACGACCACATGGTCCTGACCCAGGAAGCGCTCGCATCGAGGCTTTGCTCGTTCCAGCAGCTAGTGTTGATCGCAAAAAGATTCTGAAGCAGCATAGGGAAAAGAATGGGCTTCCAGACCATGCTGAAGTGATGGCGAAGGCTAAAGAAGCCAAGGTTTCCAACACGGCAAAGGTTCCCAGAAAAGGTAAAGACCAGGTGAAAAAATCACAGGTGAAAGCCAAAGGAAAGACACAGGTGAAAGCCAAAGGAAAGAAAAAGACAGAGCCGATGGAGGAGTAGTTGCTATGAAAAATGTTTTGTATTGCCAACCCAAATTTTGCATTGCCAGCCCAAAAATGTTTTCGGAATTCCATGTGGTAGTTGCAATCCCCATTTCCTCATTAATACTTGTCATGTCCCTTGAGGACACCACGGGAAAGCAGAAGAAAATGGAGAACTTTTTCGTCTTGAAGAAACCGGTCCATTGCCTAGATATATGGTTCCCCTTACAAACACTGTGCCCTCTTAAACCATCTTAAACCCCCATGTCCCTAGGCCAAGCGATGATTGGAAGAGCCTGGTCTGATCTTTCTGTGCAGGTTCCTGACACTGCATCTTGTCAGCAATTCACTGGTAGCTTAATGTGGACCTTAATGTGAGCAATTGGGATAGGTTCAGGGTATTCTTACTATGTGTATATATATATGTATATATATATGTGTATTTTTTAAGGTGGGAATATCTCAGAATGGGTTGCCACTTTTCAATGATGATTAAATAAAAGGGGCTTGGACCACCCATGGGTGTGCCACTATTTGGAGACATTCCCATTGTTATGAAGTATAATAATTGTCTGGTTTCAGCACGACTGTGCAACAAATAGAGCAGAAGGAATGCGAACCTCTTGGGTGCCCTTTGCAATGAGGCATGCCACCTTCTTTGTAGCTTTGTGTGGCTTACCACAACAAGGACTGAGATGGTAGATTCTGGGAATGGGGCGCATGTAGATTCAATTTTGTGAGATGACACTTGCAAGGACTGAATGACTTGAGACATGTCAAAAAACATACGACTAATTAAAGCTGATACAAGTTGTGTAATAATACACACTATTTCCGACCAATCCTATTTCCCAAAAATCCCCAGACCCTTTGAATCTTATGACATGTAGACATGCTCGCCGCAGGATTCCTGATGACGACTTTGGTCTCAGTTGGCTGGAGGGTCGCTGCTGGGTGGAAATGCCTTCCGGTAGCTACATCAATTCACATGCTATTTGACGGTTAGCTCAATTTGCTTTTGCAGACAAGCAACAGTGTGGAATTTGCCACCAATCTTTGCAATTCATTCAGCTAGAGTATCTTGATGTTTCGACGTCGTGTGCAAAAGAGGAGATTGCCAGTGCTGAGATTCAAACACATGAATACCATCACTGCAGGCTTATGAGTCGTTAGTCGTTGATGATATTGATGATTGCTTCTCCTGCCCGGAAACACTTGAACTTGACATCGATGTACATAAAAGAATTTACTAATGTAAAAGAATATCATCGACTTCGTTCTCACGTGCAGCTTCCGCGCCACTGGCATGTACCACGACTACTACATCAATGCTGCCTACACGACAGGACCAAGCGTGGATCGGTTTAGTGTAGGTGTGTGTAGCCAGCAGTTTTTGTTTCTCTAGCTCCTCAGCTTGGCGCTGCCATGGGTAAGAAGAACCGTGCGAGTGGCAAAGATGCCAAAAAGACCAAGAAAGATACCAAAGATAGCAAGAAAGAAAAGAAGGATAAGGATAAAGAGAGAAAGCAGGAGAAAGGCAAAGATAAGAAGAAAAAGAAGTCCAGTTCTTCTTCCCATGCAAGTTCCTCCTCGGATTCCTCTAGCAACGAGAGTGCTGAGAAAGCATGTGCCAAAGCCATTGGTGCTACGTTTGGTTTGACACTTTGTTTGAAATAGCAACAGCTGACAATTAAATGCGAGTTACACAGTTAACATAGATTTCGTTGAAACATTCTTCAGGAAAACCAGGGCGAATGTAACTGTAACTACAACACGACTCAGGAAGCCTCAGCGCCTGCGCCTGGACAAGCGCATTCAAACTTTCAGTGAACTTGGTGTGTTTCAGTTTGCAACGAGCATTGCTCATTGCGTGCCCGGACTCACAGAACACGCTTTGATGAAGATAGGAGGCGAACTGTACCAGGCGTGCTTTGATGCTGACACATGACCTAAGTAACATTCAGGAAACCAGTGCTGCATTGATTGATGTCCCACAACCTTCTTGGTCATTCCCAAGCTGCTATTCGAGGGGCACATGAAGGTGTAGTGAAAAATCACTTGAACCAGAACATTATTCCAGGAAAATCACATGCCATGTACCTCAAAAGCCTTTTGTATCCCTTGAACAACTCTTAGTCCTGATAGGTTCGGCGTGCTGCTACTCGAAGCCTGAAGTTGGGCGATGACAAGAGGAGCTTGGAAATGAAGGTTAAGTTCACACAAGCGGAAGCCACAGCGGAACGGGTGTGGCGGTCCAGGATGAACCAGCTACTTTTGCAAGGCCCTGTAGTTGAATTCCTTTTAAAAACATGCATCCAAATTCAAATTTGAAACAAACCTTCGGTCACTGAAAGAAGTGTGATAATGCTAGAAGAACATGTTGGGTTCAAATGCGTTCGGCAGGCACTGGCATGAATCAGACCACAGTGATTTCCCAGCACGACTCGCTTGTGTCCCTCAGGAGGACCATTACATCTCACATGAAATTGGTTTCCCACTTTATTTGTAGCACAACAAGTGTATTCTAAGACGATGCTATGAGAGAAGTGGATCTGAAGGAGGTCCAGCAATTGGTTGGGCCAATGGTGTTGTTCAAATTCAAACCAACGATGACAATTATATGGGTTAGTTTTTGGCCCTGAAGTCTCTTTCTATCCCTTTTCTTCTCCAGGACAATTCAATCGGAGGTGGAGCAAAAAAAGAAAGAGGATGAACTTAAATACGTGTCAAGCCTGAAACAAAAGATCGCTGATTTTGGTGTGGAAGCACAACAGGACATGGATAAGGAGAATAGTGCTGCCAATGCTAGATTCCAAGGAGTCAAGCCTCGTGGAAGCGGGAAGAAAAAACGAAAGTCCAAGTCCAAGTCCAAGTCATCTGACAGCTCCGGTGGCTCTGATGATTCGAATGATGCATCAGGCGGTAACCGCGAGGATGACAATGATGATGACGATGATGATACACCCCCCAAAAAAAAATGCAGGCCGTAGAGGTAAGCGCCCCAGGGACAGCAAGACCAAGCCTGCAAAGAATGCACCGAAGGAGCCCTGTTTGAAACTGGTTTCTGTTGGTTGAGTCGTGGATTGGAACAGGTCAGGACTTGAAACTATTTTCATGATGGTTTGCCAGCACCAAAAATATGTGAAAATGAGCATTTCCTGTGTGTGGTCTAGTTTTGGGGGTAAGAAACCAAGAGGAAAATTGCTACTCGGAAACACCTTCACTCACCAACAAATAAAGATTTCCACAATGAGATAGAAACCAAGACTTATAGTTTCAGGACCTTCCCAAGGATTTGCCATCCATAATTTATCTGGGTACCTCTTCAAATGCAAATCCTACGTGCTCTCCTCGGGCAGGATCGCCGAAGTCGTGCCCGAGGACCGCCGATTGAGTCGGATCAGGAGGAGATGTCGGATTTGTTCAATGGGAAATATGGCCAAAAGGCAGCCGAGTCATCATCTGCAGCCAAAAGGTTGCTGGTGTTTTTGGCACCAGAAATCAAAGAATCAAACATGTCGGTGAAAGACCAGGGATTCATGGTCGACGCAATGGTCAAGGATGGTTTTGACACTAAGCTAATTTAGTCTCACATTGAGTACTTGAAAACACAACATGCAATCAGTCAACAATTTGAATACTTCAAATCCTTGTCCCGCTACCCCTTCGAATGTTAGCCTTTTTGGTGGGTTGAAAAAGGAAAAGAAAATTACATAGCCTCCCACTGAGGAAAGCGTTGGTGATTTCCTCGACGCCCTCAAGCAGGGATGGGATGGTGATCCTAACACCTGTGGCGCTGATGCCAAAAGGATCATGAACAAGATGTCCTTTGTTGGGAAAAAGACCTGCAAGGCCCTGATGAACATCTTGAAGAATAAGCTGGACTGTCTCGGGGGGTTTGGTGGTGGAAAGGGTGTTGACTGGCTCGCAAAATTTGCCGTGAGCTCATGAACTACCTAGTGAAACAAATCATGTTAGGATAAAATGTCCATTGACTCGAAGTCCTGTGAAGGTCAAGTTTTCATCTGTAGCTTGATATTTTGGTCCGAGTATTGGAGTCTGAAGGAGCAAGTTCCCTTTGGCAGCTCTCATGGCTCCTGTGCAGTCTCGAGCTAGCGTGTCTAGCCCTGCTGACCCATCTAGCCGCACCAGAAGCAGATCCCCCAAGGGCGGCGTTGTGAACGCACGAGTTTCCAGCGTTACCTCTGGGACTTCTTCGGGATCAAGCGGTGCTTCTTCAAGCTCTACGGGTACCATTGTTGTTGATGAGACACTCTCTTTGACCCCCATGGTGTCCAACAGAGAGTACAATTTGTACCGGATGGTTTACCCTGATGATTCCCAAGATGGTTCGTATGACCCTCGCCTAGAAGCTTACCTGAACTCTCTGGTCAACTCGATGAAACATAGTAGGGGGGGGTATTCATTTAGTGATGCTGAAATTGCATCGCGTGTTGCCCGTGCTCGTCGTGAATACCTAGTGATGCACAATGGTATGGCTGCATCCGAGAGTGATGCTGATTCCCAGGAAACTTTGGAATTGCCTGGCTTCCCTGAGGAGCAGTGAATCCCAAGGTCTTTACATATGACTCAGTCCGATCTCTCGGCATTTGGTAGGCAGGAATTTTAATTCACCGAACTTCAATGAAAATTAGAATTATGGAGCATTCTGTGTTTTAGATACAGGCTGGCTCTGACGTTGGCAATCTGCGCGCACCTGAAAAAAGTGATCTGATCAGACTACTGTGTCTCAATGGGCCAGGACCCTTGATAATGAATCCCATGTGTTTTGATCCTTTGTTTGGGTTTTTCACGCGAAAGACAGCTTCATGGGTAAGGAATCTTGGAAAATCCAAATTGTTTCCAAATAATACCTTGTTTGGGGAATCATAGAAACCCGACAAAAAATAAATGATTGGGTATCACCAAACATAGAGGAATTCACCACACCAAGATAGATATTGTCAACTCCGGATTAATAAACCATTGTTTATTAATTGTGGGGGTACCCTCCAAATAGTCACATTAAGATTCATAAATGGTACCCCCCCAATCAAACAGCCTGCTGGTGTTTTAATCCGGGGTTGACATTACCACAATTTGATACTGACATGATTCATTAAGGTTATCCCAAAACTTCCTTCCGAATCCACGCAGGAAGATTTGCAGCGGCGCTTGGACAAGGATACTGAGTCTGCGCCTGCGACCCCATTTCCCAAAGATTTGGGGAAGGCCATGGATGATGCCGTGAAAGTTTCTGAGTCTGAGATGGAATCCGGTCGTGCTGTCTCCCCCGGAAATGCCGATGGCTTTTCAGTTCCGGATATGGGCAACCTCATGCCACTTGTTCAACGTTTGGGCAAAAGCGCTGGTGATTCAGAGGATGACTGACAGTTAGAAAAGACATTTAATTTTGACATGAAACGTTGGTTGAAATCAAAATAAAATGGCTTTCACAGCCTGCTGTTTGGTTTGAAAGCATTCCTCACCAGGATTGCAAGCGTAAGAAGCTAGATGTTTTTGAAATGCACATTTGGCACCTTGCAAAAAGACAAGAACTGGCCACTGTATGGGGAATTTCGTGACTGAACCACTGTCTAATTTCTGAATCAGTGCTATATTCTTGAATTTGGTGAATTTCGGGCATTTACGGGGGATGTTGTGAATGAACCACTGTCAATTTTTGAATAAATATTCCAGAATTTGGGGTATTGGGGCCCAGAATCCTTCCCCCAGGGGATTTCCAAACACGCATACTCATGTGGCATCGCGCTCCACCGCACTCGGCGCACTCCATCGCACTCCCTCGCACTCCACAGGGTCTATCAAACATACGCACAGATCTTCGTACTCCACAAAAGGCCTCGTATACAAGAAAAACCTCCTAAAACATCAAAAAACGAAATTTTTGAAAAAAATGACCTGAAGAGGTGTTTTTTTTTTGTGCAAAATGCTCTGGAATATGATAATATGGAATATGGGGGAAATCGTTGTTTTTCCAGCGTTTTGAGCAGTCGCGCATACAATCGCATTCCATGAAATTTTGATACTTTAGACCTCTGGAGGCTACTGAAATCCTCGGTTGTTGTGCTAGTCACTGCTAGTCGTGCCGGATGGAGTTTGCTGCTCCGTGGGTATGTGGAATGGAATTTATGACCTAAATTTGATTAAAAATTCTGTCAAGATATGCCCAGAATGCCTCACGCAGAAATGGCAACACATACCAGGGGGGCATCGTACTCCAGGGGGGATCGTATTCCAAGGGTAACCAATGTTTTTAATTGGAAATATGTGACCATTTGGGTAGGAGGAAGACAGCATAAATTTTCCATTCGTGGCCTAGTTTACGCTTGGGTTTCAGTCCGACTCCCCAATGAGTGCATGGCCGATCGTAATGGATATCCAAAAGAAGCACTACGGTGGCGACCATGTGCACACATATATTCGAGCTTCCCGTGACCATGAGTGGGGGCAAGTCTCGGAAGTTTGTGGCATGCTTATGATGTGGACCCTTTCCAACCATAGCCAGCTGTACCTATCTTGGTTGGTTTTTGATGATGTAGCTCGTTTGTACAGGACAATTTTCCATGTAGGAGAGTCTTTTATGTGGATGTTTTTTTTTTTAAACAAGCGTTCTGGTTGGGGTGTCAAGCATGCAGCTTGACCCAAAGGGAAATGATGAGACAGGAACACTTCCACCAGGTGCTTCGTCGAGCGGGTGGGCCATAGGTTGCCTACTTTAATTTTGTCGTCAGGATTGCCTGACAAAATGTAGCGCTGTGCGCAAAGCTGACAAGTTGAATGGAAGCAAAGAATCCATTTGTCTTCTTTTTTGCAATGCGATATCACATTTGAAGAAAGGGACATGTTTAAGTCGGTGACCCACTCATGATGCGTCGTGTCAAAATGTATGCATGTATGTATGTATGCATGTATGTATGTATGTATGTATGTGTGTATGTATGTATGTATGTATGTATGTATGTATGCATGTATGCATGTATGCATGTATGCATGTATGCATGTATGCATGTTTGCATGTCTGCGTTGTTGTTTGTTTGTTTGTTTGTTTGTTTGTTTGTTTGTTTGCTTGTGTGCTGGCATGTTGGTATGTTTGTTTGCTGGCATGTTGGTATGTATGCATGTATGCATGTATGTATGTATGTATGTTTGCTGGTATGTTAGTATGTATGTATGCATGCATGTATCGATGTATGTATGTATGTATGTATGTTTGTATGTTTGTATGTTTGTTGGTATGTTTGTTGGTATGTATGTATGTATGTATGTATGTATATATGTATGTATGTATGTATGGATGTATGGATGCATGTATGCATGTATGCATGTATGCATGCATGCATGTATGCATGTATGCATGTATGCATGTTTGCATGTATGCGTGTTTGTTTGTTTGTTTGCTTGTGTATTTGTTTGGTTGTTTGTTTGTTGGTTGGTTTGTTGGTTTGTTGGTTTGTTGGTTTGCCGGATTGTTGGTTTGTTTGTTTGTTTGCTTGTTTGCTGGTATGTATGCATGTGTCTCTGTCTGTCTGTTAGTATGTATGTATGTATGTAATGTAATGTAATGTAATGTAATTATGTATGTATGTATGTATGTGTGTGTGTTTAGCATGTATGATTGTTTGCTTGTTTGCTGTATGTTAGTATGTTTGTATGTAAGTAAGTATATATGTAGTGTAATGTGATGTAATGTAACGTAATGAAATGTTTGACATGTATGTATGTATGTATGTATGTATGTATGAATGTATGTAGTTTTGTTAGTATGTTTGTATGTATGTTTGTATGTATGTATGTATGTATGCATGTATGTATGTATGTATGTATTTATGTATGTATGCATGTATGCATGTATGCATGCATGTATGTATGTATGTATCTGGTATCATTTCTGCTTTGATCCTGCAGCCGGGAGGGGTACTTCAACTGGCTTGAAAGAACAAAGAGGATGTCCTGTTTGATGTTCAACGGTTCAACCCAATTATGTTTTATCACCTGAGCGATTTTCCAGAGTTACAACTGGTCCAGGGGATAAAGGAAAAACAATGAAGATCCATTCAGGGATACCTTGCTGGGTAGTGTTGTTTTTGTTTTTCCGAGCTATGGCGTTTTCGTGGGCCAGTGACCCGGTCATTTTGACCACATTTCCTGCGGTGCCTTCTGACCTGAAGGAGAGTCTTCACTACCTCATGCACTCTTGTTTATGACATTTTCCAATTTATATCAGTCATTAGAATCATCATTTAAATGGCTTGGACTTGTATCCTTTCTATCCTTGATTTATTCAATATGACTCATATAAATTCAATATTGTGAACAGGTATTTAGATACATATTTGGTAGATTCCTGCCCGCTCCATGGCAGGAGTGGAAGCGTTGTCTAGTTGATCATTGTGAAAAACTTCCACTTGCATTGGATGAAGTTTCGGACAGAGAGAAGGGGGACCAAACCAAACAAGTCAGGTTGTTGATTGCAGCCCAATGGGCCAGGACCCTTGAAGTTGCTCGCGTTGAAGGACCTGAAAGTGTTGCTGCACAGGAGCGCAAGACAGAGTTGCAGACCATAGTGTGCACAGTGTTGGAGGAGTTTGCCCAGGTGCTAGCTTTTGCCCCAGAACCTGATCTTTCGAAAGTGGTTTCCCCAGCCGCAGATGACACGGCATGCAATAGTTCGGTGTCGGCAAGCCCAAGTAGTTCATTGGCTAGTGGATCTCCTTCCAGTTGTGATGAAGCTCCCTTTGACATCAAGTTCCTACGAGCTGGTTCTGATGTGTGGACAGTGTTTCAGGTATGGGTATGAAAATGAAAAAAAGCAAGCACATGGTTGAGACTTTCAAGGAATGGTTAATCCCTTTCAGGTCTAACAAAGATCAAATTTGCTCCGAAATCCCTTCTAGGTCATTCAAAGCCATGATGGAGCCGACGGCTACTCTTTGTTCTTCGGGTGCAGTGAGTGGTGGCGTTTCAAGACGCCATTTTACGCCTGGTTCTCTCGTTCCTATGAGACCGTTTTGCTGCCTCAACTCTGGGACTGGGGATTCACGCATGGACACGCTTCCTGGAGAGAATCATTCGTTAATTGTGTGTGCACATGTTTTGTCACTACTGTTGCAGATTGGTAGTGGTTGTGACAAAGCCTGGTTCGAAGCTATATGCCGGTCCGTATTCTTATTATTATAGATACTATGTGCCTTACTATAGGCCTGACTCTGTGTCTCACTGGGTGGTTGTCACTCATTTCTAAAGTCTTCGGAGCAGGTTTCTAGGCATCAGTGTCGGCATTTTTGCGTAAAACTTCCCGCGGCCTCAGGTTGGTCGTCGCACTGGCTACCGTGGCTCGGTGAAAGGGCTTCGAATGACTTTCCCTGTTGATGTGACCTCGCTTCCTGCGCTGACCAGCATTCTGTCCATTCTGCTGGCTGCAAAGGGGCTCGGCAGACCTTTGTTGGAATCTGCTTACCATGTTTTGTCCTCTTTGTCAACGGCCGGGAACATTACGGAAACCTTTCGGCTGCTACCCAATGATGAGAAATGTTGGATTGACATTGTCGATGGGAAGTTCAGCCGGGAAGAGCTCAAAGATTTGCTGGACAGAATCGGTGTGGGATTTCAAAGGTAGCGGGCTTGAAAAGCCTGTGTTTTTTTGTGTGTTTGGCGAATGATTTGGATATTTAGATAGACCAGATTGGTAATTCAATCTTCGATTATCTTAATATTTCATCAATTTCATCCCCAGGTTCAAAAAGAGGGCTTATGCTGACATTGGCGCGAAAGTTCAGCTGGGCAACTTTGTGATGACGATGCTGCTGCTGAGACCAGAACAAGAGGAAAATCGCACGTTTGCCACAGTGGTGAAAAGGTTGATCCACCTGTTTTGCCAGAACGTTGAAACGGCTTTGCTGGAGGGGGGGGATCGCCTTTTGCTACCTGAGTGTCCCTGTCCAGACCTACGCAGTCGCTACCACCCTTTCATGCGACATTCCAGACGGTGTGGGAACAGCACCATTCGCCAATCACTCAGCAAAGACTTTCTCGCTCGCGGTGGGGGATATGTGACTACCCGATATGAGATGAACCTGAAGAAGCTTGGATTGGTGGGGCCCAAATCGTCTCTGGGAAGTTTGGCAAGCAGCGAGTTTGTAGCCCGACAATTGGACATGGCCAGCCAATGGGTTGAGGGGTATCTTCGAGCGTGTGCTTCTCGGCCTTATGGCTTGAAGGTGATCAACTTTGCACTGGATGAGAGCCGGGTGGCACAGCAGCAGGCATCTTGCCTTCTCACTAAGTTTCACAGAGTTAAGATAGCCTTACACAGGGATCTTGCGCGGCAGCTTCTACAGAGAACCTATCAAGGAGATCTTGCGCACGATCTTCTACAGAGATTTTCACAATTAGGAACTTGCAGAATCTTACCTGGTATCTCATCTTCCAGAGACCACCTTGAATGAACACCATGCTTTCACTACTGGGTTCGCTCTTGTCCTGCTAGCTGCAGCCGCTGATGATTTTAGATCCTGTCCACCTTTCCCTTTGGAATCCTAAGTAACCATGTTTGGGAGTCCATTTTGGGAGCCTTACGGCTTCCATTTTTAGGATGCCATTTTGGGAGTGCTTTTCTTTTAGTTTGAAATAACGGTTTTGCCACCCCCCCATTCTTGAGACATCTATACCGTCTATACCCTTAATTTCAATTGTTTTCTGGAAAATGCATGAACACCTGGTGGGACAGGTATTGCCCATCTTGGTGAAGATTGGTGCGAAACTATTTCCAGCACCCACTCAGCTGGTTCCGGAGACTGGAGCAGGCATGGACGCCGACAGAGTTCTTCAGAGCCTTGCCGATGCACTGAAGGGATGCCTGCCCAACCCTTCTTCGAAATTGGTGACGACGCCTGAGACGTGGCTACACCGTGAATACCGACAAGCCACCAGAAACCTTTTGGTGGCTCTTGGAAATGCTTTGGTCTTCCTACTCCCAAACGGCTTCAAGTTGAACCAATGCATACCTTCAAACTTGTTGAAACCTCGTGGGGGGTGCACGCGTGTGAAGTTGCTCCAGCAAGAGCTCCAGCTGCTGACCATGGGACGGGAATGTGATCGTTCATATCACTTCTTGTGGTCTGATGACGCTGATCGCATTTGCAGAAACCCTGACTTTTACCTGGATCCAGAAGAGTTCTACCGGTTGACCTTCAGCGGGGATGAGGGAACGGATGTATTTTGGTTGGAAAGACAAAGATGTTTTTTTTAAATATGTGTATCTAAATCCTTCTTCCTTGAATGAAAATGATTTTATCCCATGGGATGGCCATTCCTATCTATAAATGAAAGTCTTTCTCTCTGTGAGAACACCTGCTAAATGAACGTCCCATTATTTGCCAGGCCCTGACTCAACTTGCCCAGGTCTTTCTGATGTTCCAGCACCTGACGAACATTGGCAGCTGGATATGTTTCTGGCCAGATGTGCCCCACAAGTTCCAGCGAAAGCAAGCTATGGCACTGTCACACCACGAAATGGCGAAGATGAAGTTGAAGCAGTTCATGAAAGTGTTTCGGTCAAACAGGGCACCCTTTTCCACCTCAAAGTTTGGAAAGGCGTTGAAAGAAGCCAAACAACGGTTGCTGACTGCCTTGAAAAAGGACCCTGACCATGAGCTTCTACAAATGTCTGCCTGGCATAGCGAGAGATCTTGGTTGTGACCCAAGCCACTTTACTGCACATCAAGCTATCCGTGCTTTAGCTGTTCGTGCTGGGTCAGTGCATGTGAAAGCTACCGAGTGCAAGGACGTACGTTGGGGAGCATGGCTTGACCATGCGCAGGCTTGGGATGCTTGCTGGCACTGTGAGGCCATGGTCATGCTCTACGCGATGTGGGAAGCTGGAGAGAACCCTTGGACTGGCCAACAGCAGGTTTTAGTTGAAGCTTCAGATGAACGGGCCTACTCCATCAAAAAGATTCGGTGGCAGGCCTATGGTTTTTCTTTGGCCAAACAAGGTTTCAAGTTCAAGTCTGTTTCAAGTTTAAGTTTGGTAGAATCTTGGCATTGCTCAGCCACTCATTTTAAGTTTGGGGAGAACCCCCAAGCCCACATCCAGGTTCTCTCGGACGACCAAAACCAGAACTACATGCGCTCAATGATCGCTGTCTTCCGGCAAGCTCGAGTCTACGTTGGCAAGTTCGCACCTCGAACAGAAACAAAGCTTGTTCCAGTACAGATCTGTGCGCTAGTAAATCCCATAGGTGATTCCAAAACATGACTGTACTGACCCCCCAAAATAAAGGCTAGTTGAGAAATCATTCTTGGGTCCATTGTTCCAATATAATATTTCACCTGTCCAAATTCACTCTTACCCACCCGTTTTTTTTTTAATTATCTGCTCTATGGTTGGGGTTCTAGCTTGACTTAAGGTAGCTGATGTGCAGAATACCGACGAAGCCTCCCTCAGCCATGCACTCGCTTTGGCCAGTGGAAAGCGGATTCACAAGATCATTCAGAAAACCCTCAATGAGTCTTTCTCTTTGGACAGCCTCAGCTACATTGGTGCACTTGGGGGTGATGATGATTCCCGTGAACTCTTGGAATTCCATAGCCTCCTTCTTTGTGGACACCTTGGCTACTTGAATGAGGTTCACCAATACCACCAAAGCTACCCATGGAAAGTGGTTCTCTCACTGCAGGTCAGCTGGTTGGAGACTTTGATGGATGAAATGCGCTCTCTTTGGGAATTCATCACGGAAAACATCGACGTATGCCCACCGAAATCCCCCTTGTTCAAAGCATGTGGCTGGACCCGTGCACAATGTTTTCGGGAGGTTTTCATCGTAGCAGAGCTTCTAGCGTTGAAATGGAGAAAACATTTGTATTTCCATGAAAAGTCACTGTCAGTTCGAATTTTGCTGGTTTTAGCAAAGAGAATCAGTTTTTAATGGGCTTATTCACATGTCCACTTCATACGTTACTTACATGCCCAACACACCAGCACCAGTGAGGTCGTTGGACTTCGATGCTTCCCGCGCAAAAACCGATGACTACTGGATGTCGCTTGTGAACTCCGTTGGGGGCATCACACATTACATGTATGGGTCCCTGCTGAGTTCGGTCCCGGTTGAGCTGACATTCAATGACTTGAGAGACGCCGCCTCCCGTTTCAGCAAGCAGGAGGTGACCACCCCTGTGAACATTCATTCGGTCATTGCCTGCACTTGCCAAACCCGAATCAGTGGAGTGGAAACGCTGATTCCCCAGAACAGTGATTGGTCCAAACCTTTGGCTGGGAAAACCGTGAAACGACAGGTGTTTGACTCAACCCGTGCGACAGATGTCAGCCTTGGGTTGAGCACTACTGGGCTTACCAAAAAAAAATCTGAGGGTGAGCTGACAAAGCCTCATGTGTTCAGCTACCGCTTGCAATTGCTTCGTCTCTTGCATGACATATGGTTGGGCAGCCCTGACCATGACAACTTCAACGCCCATGCTGTCTTCAAGAACTTGTGGAAAAGTTCTCTCCTCAGTACTGGCATGGTCTTCAGATTCAAAGGGGAAGGTGATGTCTTCTTGGTCCTCACCGCTGGGCCCTACTGCGTTTCATGCTTGAAACTTGATGTGAATGAAGAGGAGCATGTCCTGACCATTTTCGATACTTCTCGGGTGAATGTGTTGGAACAACCCATCCTTGACATCCAGAAGATTGAAGTGGGGATTACAAAACCAATTCCTCTCGAACGTTTCAAACGTCTTGGGTGGACCCTTGATGGTGAATGGATGGGTGTCCCGAGCTATGTGGCCATGCATGGCATCTGGAGCATCAGCTCTGGTACCCTCTATGCTCTTTGCAGTGACCTGGGCCTGAAAGGCCACAGCAAATTGGACCACAAACGCCGTGCTGAGTTCTACATGCAACACCAGGGTTGCCCAGAAGAGCATATCGCTGCTGTGCTCGCATCTTTGCCAGAGAAAGTCTCCAGGAAACGCAAGAATGAGGATGCCGAGGAACCGGTGTTGTGAAAAAAAAATCCCAAATATAAGTCTCTTTTTCAGTTCTGTTTCCATATACTACATGGTTTCTATTGGAACAATCCACGACACATATTTTCTTGTTGCTCAAATCCACTGACTGGCATATGTCCCCAATCTTGGAACCATGCTGTTTGGGTTCACACTGTTTGTCTCACCGAACTTCATTCTTTTTCAGGACGCTCCGGATGGCAATGGAGGTGGCGAAGAAGATCCAGGCGAAGAAGGTGAGGAGTGCTTGGAAGGCCAAATCCAAGATGAACTTTTCCAGGAAATGCTATGTGAGATGGGTGTTCTTGAAGAGGAGGACACCCCAGAAGAGGCGAAGGCACATCCCGTGTAAAAAAGGTATCAGATACAAAATATTGGTTGAGTTTTTGACAGGGGACGAATCAATCACTTAGCGGTCCTGTTACCCGGATACAGATATTTCCAGCAAAATATTTCCCATATCCCAAGGTTGAATAAGGTTGATCAAATTTTTTCATTGATTCATGCCAAAATAATTAGACAAGTTTGCAAAGTAATTTACCTTTGCTGGTTGGAATCGGGTTGCGTGACCCTTGTCTGACATTTATCCCAGCCGGCAAGGTTGATGAGAAGAAAGAAGAAGATGTACCGATGCCTGATGTGGCAGAGGACCCGACCTATCACTGATGAGAAAAATAATCACCGTGTTTGAAATCATGAAACAACAAATCATGGGACTGCCTTTTCTAACGGCTAATTTTCAGTCTTTTTACTTCAAGCAGCCCTATAAGTCAGTCTTATCAATCATACTTATTGTCCCTTAATTTATAGTTTACCTACCCAATTTTCAAGAAAAAAAAGGTCTATCCGGTCCATCTCCAGGACCCAGAGAAGAAAGATGAAGAACCTGCTGACCCTGCTGAACGCAAACCCCGAGCTGTTGGCCCTCCAGATGGCCGTGTTGCGCGTGGAGACCCTGAGGCCAACATCCCTCCCTGTTGCAGGTGCCATTTTGGGTACCCCCAGGGATTGTCTCCGTTCATCCAGGTACATTTACCCAAAGGGTTCAAGTACATGAAAAAGGCAAGCCGTGCTTGTAGCTTCGCTGAAGCGGGGGGAGCTGCGGTGCCAGGAGGTACCACACGGTCAAAACAAATGGCAATTCAATCAGTCGAATCTTGGGCCTGGCAATGGTGGGAAACTTTGACACCAATTGTCCAAGCCTCTTTACGTGGTCAGAAACATGTTGGGGTTATTGATGCGGAAGCTGCACCGGCAGCAAAACGTATCAAAAAATGAGTCTTCAAAGATCCCAGAGTGAAGTTCAAAAAAATCTTGACACCAATTGTTCAAACATTTTTTTTCAGAAGATGTGAGCTCAGAGGATCTTGTTGGGGTTTGAACATGTGTGACCACATGACCAGAGAAAAGGCGCGCCTGAAAAGTGTTGCACAACATCATTCTGACCATCAAAGGTCGCTCAGGATTTTCCAATTTTCCGGAGCTATTTTCGCATGGAATATGATCAGCCATGGAATATGGGTAGGATTCCGCTAGAATTTCATATTTCTACGGAAAAAAACATCCACAAGTACCAGCCGTTTGGGGTGAACAAAATGGTGCCAGTACCAGGGCTTTGACAAATCGCCAAACGGAATAGATAAGAATAATGTTGCGCAATAATAACAATTTGTTTCTATGTAAAACTCGACACAGTTAAACCAAGGCTGCGATCAAAACAGGTGGAGCATAGATTGATATGAAGATTAATTTTGAGAATTTACAGAATATACGTAAACATTAATATTGAATAATTAGACAATGATTCTTAAACAACATTAAAAAATATTGTAGCCAAGATTGGAAAGTAAGACTGGACTTTGGAATTCGGCAGGAAAAAAAGTTCTTGATGTTTCAATCTCGATGTTTGTTGGTTCTTGGATGGTTCAACCCCATTTTTTTGGCAACGAAACAAAAAATATAAATCCCCATTTCTTGTGCTCAAAACCCTGGTCTTTCCTGGTCAATCCCCATTCTTGTATAATATATTGGGGATTAAAAATATTATTATATATATATTATATGTATATATATATATATATTATACTGGTATATTATAATAGTATATTAGCTGGTATATCATTGGCGAACTCAAAATAAAAACAGACATCATCGTTCACGGTCGGTCTGGCAATTCAAAACTGCCCGAAAAAATGAATCCGATGCACCGTCCATCTGTTTTTTTTCTCCGCGAAACAGAACGTTTGATTATAGTTGATTCGGACACAAATATAATATTCATAGCCACTCCTGTTGCTAAACAGAAGGGTCACCATTTTTTTACGGAACGGATATATCTTAATTTCAATCACTTTCTGAACTCCATCCCTGTTTTTGTTAGTTAAATCCTTGTTTTTTGGGGTGGAAATTTAATCTAATTGTTTTTTTGTTTGAACCCACATTTATGGTTATCAAACCACCATGTTTCTCGGGAATCACATCCGAATGTTTGTTACTTAACGATTTTGCTCCTAAAAACAGGTTTTCACAGTTTTCATCAAATATTCATGTTTGTTAAATCTCCAAATTTAATTTACAGTATATATGAATGCTGAACTCCCACTATATTCCTATATCCCATTATATCGAATTCTATCCCATTATATCCCATAATGCGAACACCCCGATGACACCACCGTTGTTGTGGGTGAAATCTCCGTTTTCAAACAGTTCGATTCCCATTGTCCCACCATTTTTTGGAAAAATAAAATCATGTGTATCCATGTGTTCATTCTGAAACCCCCGTGTTTGGTGGTTAAATCCCCATTCATTCCTATTTTTGTTGGTCAAACCCCCATTAATCCCTATGAAACCCCGTTATGACCTCTGCATTGTTCATGGTCAACACATCATTTTTCATGATGAAACCTCCATGTTTGATGCGTGAATCACTGAATCATTTTAATTCCACCAGTTTTCCCATGGTGAAATCCCCATCCGCCCCATGTCTCCACCTCCGCAGGCATCAGCAAGTTGGTGGCGCCGGGCATCCGCAGCAGCACGCTGCAGCGATCTCCGTCCACCAGCAGATCATCGTGGCACAGCAGCGCCACGTCCTGGGGATCCCTGGAGGTTTCACCAAGAAAGATGGGAAAAAAATGGAAAATGGGAGATTTGACCATCAAAGATGGGGGTTTCACATGGTTGGGGTTTCACATGGTTGGGGTTTCACATGGTTTATATAACCGTTTAACCATGAAAAAGGTAATTTGACCATGAAACATGTGAATTTCATTGGGAAGATATTGGGGATTTCATAGGGATCAATGGGAATTTAACCAACGAACATAGGGATCGATGAGGATTTGGATTAAGAATGAAACATCGGGGTTCAACCAATATGGATTCATCAGTGTGAAATTGCGATTTAACGATTTGTATAAAACTGAAACAACATATTTTACCAACCAAGAACAACTTGGGAGATTAATCCAATCAAAATATCGTTTTGAATTTGTCATTAAAAAATATGATCTATGCCCACAAGTTTGGTTAATGTTGGGCATGATTAAACGCAATTACCATAATTTCCCACTATTACGCACTACTAAATTATTGCTGCTGAAAAAACATGTAGCCAAATATTGCAGGTGATGTTCACTAATATTCCGAATCGAAGATGTGACATCATTCACATTTGAGATGATCACCCAACTTGGGTGTATCCCGTTTTTGTGGATTCCATTTCTTGTGAATGCAGGTACTACTACAAAATGGTGATGGTAAGTGGGGCCCTATCCCATGAAATTTCCCAGTTGCCGCGGCTTGAATCCAAATTCCGACTGATTAATCCATGTGTTTGCTCGCTAGCTCCTATTTTTCTGTCATTTTTTGTTGGTATTTGTTGGCATACCCGTTTGTACCACCAAAATTCTATTCTGTAGGTATACTTCCAATTTATTTTTTTGAAATCAAACATATGGATTAATTCTGCTCATGTTAGATGTTGTTTTAATTACATGGATAAAATCTTGAAAATATATAGTATTATAAAAATATAAAATGACCTAGTGCCCTAGGTTTAGGACCATGGGTTTTATTTTTTGGACCTTGGCCATATGCGAAATAGATTTGAAGAGGTGAGGGAGGGTTAGGGTACAAAATAACAAATTAGGCGCGGATTCGACATTAGGATTGTTTTGGAGGGGGGTAGGGGACAGGATATTTTTTTTTTGAGATGTTGGATAAATATGGCCAAAACTCAGACGCTGGGAGACAAGGATTTTATTTCTTATGGATTTTTCATGTTGAATGGATGTGAAAGCCAACGAATCCGATTTTAACATCATTGTTTTATTCCATGTTGGTAGGTTGGCCCCAGGAACAAAAATATGGATTTCGGCATGTTTTTTTCCTGTGGATTGGTCCATCCTATTCCTGTAGTGCTGTTTTAAGCAATCCTGTCGTTGAAAACATGTTCTTGTCAATTTTCTACACATGCTGAAATTTTAACCCACATGTGTCTTTTTGAATTCACGTTTCTGGATGATAGATGGAAGTTTGATAAATGTAATTAACCAAGATGGAGGTTTATCAAATGTAATTAATGTTAGCCTCCGATTAGTGTGATGGCACCCTATTGTGTTTTTTTCTTCCTAATTGAGTGTCTTGCTGATTGTGGGGGGGAGGCTCTATTGTGAGAAGTTTTTTCTCAGACCCAATTGTTTTTTATATAGGAAGAAAAAATGGTCCACGAAAAAAAAAAAACAAATCAGTTACACTTTTTTATTTGCACACCTGGTCCATTTACTTTAGAAAGCCATATCCATATTAAAGCCTTGAAAACGCAAGGTTTTCAAAAAAATAGATGCCTTTAAAACATTTTTAAAATCCGTATTTAAAAACAGCACTCAAACAATGTTGTAGCGGGTACGGCATGAGCGACCCAAATCCTCAATAATATAATTGTTTGATGGTACCCTATTGTGCACAAAAACTTTTTGGGTGAAAAAAACACAAACCTTTTATCCACCTTTCTTTGGGTAAAGCTGGTCCTTTTACTTTAGAAAGCCATATTCATGTTAACGCCTTGAAAATACAAGGTTTCCGAAATAATTAGATGCCTTATTAAACTCGTATTCAAAAACAGCACCAAAACATTTTTTCAAGGGGGTACCCCATGAGTGCCCCAGACCCTCAATAATGTAATTGTTTCGATGGTACCCTATTGTGCACACAAACTTGTAGGTTTTGTTTTTGGATTTAAAAGGAACATCAGTTGAAAGTAGATTCAAATGAATTGAAAGTAAATTGGTCCGAATTAACATCTGTGTGAATTATTGCGTGTTTTAATTTAATCCAATTTTCAAGAACCCTGGGGCTCGTATGCGATCAAAATACCATAAATCCATAAGGTTATGTTTTTATTTTAGAAGTTCTTGGATATAATCGAGTTTCATGCAATTCCAATGCACCATATTTATGAAATCTGGTGTACGAGTCACCCTCCAAATGAAATATGTTATCTGCAGTTCTTATTGAAGGCAATTAAGTAAATACAACAGGGTCGTACGGCAAAGGATCATTACACCCACACACAGATCAGAAGTAAACATATTTAAATATGTTTGCACCCTAATAGCATTGAAATAGTTGCATAATCCTGCCCACCATCCCTTGCAAAATAAAACGTTTTTGTTCGAAAAAATGCAGGGTATCTTCAAAAGAAGTACAGCCGTCCTTTGAAGGGGACATATGATTCTGCAACGTGTAGAATGAGTTTAACGTAGTGCATTCCTAGTCTAAAATGTAATATTGAATATAACAATGAACGGTCCCCTGCTTGCAAAGAAGCATTGTTCATTCATTGCAGTTTTCCTTCGAGATAATACAGTGGGTTTTCAATAAGCAATACCCCCACAAAATATGGAGGAATCCTCTCCAGGATGCATTCCTTTTCAACAAGTGTAATCTGTTTCCAATTGGTATAGCACCCGTTTAAATAAACAATATTTATGTACCACATGTAGCGTGTTTTTCAATTTGCAACCACCATGAACTTGCAGTAATATGCAGAATTCTCTAGAAAAAATGCAATATCCAATGCACCAACTCAACATTCCTTGAACAAGTCCTGTATAGATGACTATTTTGCTTAGACATGGCAAGTATCTGAAAACACAATATTTTTTTCAAGCAGCTATGTTCCTGCAAAAATAAAAGATATCTTTCTTGTCACATGTAGTATTCCTGTTCAAAAAGGTTCAGTCTTCCTTGTTTGTTGTTGTTTTGAAACACCAGCTCTTTCTCTATCTCATTTATTTATTTAATATTAAAGAAATGCGCGCTTTTCCTAATAAATTGTTTGAACCTGTTTGCACCATTTTGCAGAGGGCATTTCCCAAAATCATGACCATTGTTTGCAATAGTAGTTCCTAGTGTCGTAAGTATAGCCATACACATAGCATATTCAAATTCTTGGCTCACCACATCACCCCCACACCAGAAATATCAACAGTTTGGGTGATCTGTTTTGGGTTGGGGGGAAGAAACCCAAAAAAAACTGGGATACCCATTTTGCGAAATAAAAACGATAGGCAGTTTTAAGAGACATACTTTGGAATTGGGAGAGGGGGGGGGGTAGGTCCTCAAATGCATTGTTGTTTTTTTTTGGTTTGTGTGTGTGTCAGTGTTTTTTGTTTTTTGGGGTTCCCCCCAAATCCTAAATAGACATATTTGTTGTTTTTTTGTTTTTTTTTGTGTAGCAAACGGCAAATGGCAAAATGGTTGACATTGCAATAAAACATTCAATGAAATAGAGGAAAAAGGGTAGGTCCTGTTGGGGGGGTGAGCATGCATATGCATATATATATATATAATATATATATATATGAATGTATGATATGTATATTGTAAATATATACATATATGTTGTAATTAAATACAAATATGTATGTATATGTATACACACAATATGCATATATATATTATATTATATTATATTATATTATATTAAATAATATTATATTATATTATATTATATTATATATTATTAAATACTATTATATTATATTAAATTATTTTTATTATATTATATTATATTATATTATATTATATATTATTATATAGTATTATATTATATTATATTTTTTTTAATATATTATATTATATTATATTATTTCATATTATATATTATTATATAGTATTATATTGAATTATATTATATCATATTTAGGATATATGTTTCAATTATACATATCATATATACGTATTTATAAACATACAAGCTATATCCAACATCATCATCATCATCATCATCATCATCATCATCACCATCACTCCACCAGTCGCTGCCCCAGTTGCTGCGCCCTTCTGCCGCGCTCTCTGCGTGGCGTCGCGGTAGGCGCCCCAGGCACCATGCTTGGCGCCGCTGCGCCTAGCGCTTTGCTTCGTCAAACGACGTAGCCAAAATGGATGAGACCAGTGGATCTATGGTTAAGAACTGTTAGTTAATGATGATTAATAGTGGTTAATAACCATAATTACTAGTGGCTGATAACACATTATAGTGGCTGATGATGATTATTAGTTAATGATGATAATGATGATCCACTGGCTAACTAGTGGATAACCATAGATTAATGATAGATTATGGTTAATAATAATGGTTAATCTATAATCTATGGTTAATAGTGGCTGATAATGGTTAATGAGTCACACAATCTGTGATCATGGTTAATTAGTGACTACTAGTGGTTGATAACAAAAATAGTCACATAATGCTAGTTAATATCGTTATTGATTAACATACTGATGTTGATAGTAGTGGACCAGCCAAAAACAATTATTGTTAGTTGATGATTACTAATCATTAATAGACTACTAGTGCTTGATAATGGTTGAATTATTTCTTATCAATGGGTGGACTATGGACTCTAGGATCTAAGTATTGCCATTTTCTGTAGCCTTATTAGTTTTTCGATGTTTTTCTAATATTTGGGGTGGAATAGATAGTCCTCGACCCAAATCCTGCCAACGATTGACATTAACAAACCAAACATTGGATTAAGCAATCACAAAGTGATCAATCAAAAAAATGTTGACTATTTGTTTATTATTTGTTTTCTAATGAGGGGAATACGTCTGATCCTTTTTTCTACATATTCTGTGGATGTGCCCGCTTCTTTCAATCAAAAAAGCCTAGAAATAAGATTTAACCAACAGCATAGGTGGGGATGAACCAGTAGAAAAAAAACACAATTTGAGAAGTGAACATGAGACATAACAAGTAGAAACTTCTTTGGGGATCTTTGGGGGACATTGACCAACAAACCATTGGTGTTTGATCAACGCAAACTGTAGATTTGACAAACACATTTTTTTAAAACAACACACACACACACGCACAAACGACATGGATAACTTGATGACCAACATAATTTCCAGCATTCGATTTGTGTTGGTTATTATGGATATCATATGTATATATGTAATTATATACAACTGTTGATACCCAACACAATATTGTGGATAGCTTGATACATAAAGACTCTTGAGATACATCTCGGGAGTCTACATAAGTGGAGATGGTTTGAAACCACATTTGAGTAGTGTTTTAAACTTTTAAACCCTCTGTCATTCCATTTACTGGCTTTCAAAATGGATATGACAATCCCCAATACATATAATTATATTATAACAACAATAATGATAATAATAATAGTAAATAATAATATTAATAATAGTACATAATAATAATGGTGATAATATATGTATGTATGTATATATATATATATATAATATATATATATATCATATTATAGTATTTGATGATATCGCTCCCGACATTCATCAACCATAGAACACTGGGGAGACATGACATGACGACGTCATGGCCGGTAGCGGTTGGCATCTCCAATGACGTATTCAATATAGAAGTGGAACAACTACCTGTTCCCATCAAGGGGTATATATGTATATATATATATATATTTATTGTTTCCAGGCAATGGTTGTGAATGGTGGCATTTGTTTGGATCGTTTAATCCCTTCCTCCTAATACTAAACCCCCCCCCTAATACAAAACACGGCAGGTAGTTTTTAGTATTAGGGGGGTATTTATTATTAGGGAACCAAATCGAAGTCATGTTAATTAATTAATTAAATTTCCTTATATAACGCAATTAAAATATTGCCAAAAATGGCAGTTCGAAGCTTACCCCTAATACTAAATTAAAACCCTTAATACTAAAAACTATTTTTTCCGATCTCAAAATCAATTAAATTTCCTTATATAACGCAATTAAAATATTGCCAAAAATGGCAGTTCGAAGCTTACCCCTAATACTAAATTAAAACCCTTAATACTAAAAACTATTTTTTCCGATCTCAAAATCAATTAAATTTCTTTATATAACGCAATTAAAATATTGCCAAAAATGGCAGTTCGAAGCTTACCCCTAATACTAAATTAAAACCCTTAATACTAAAAACTATTTTTTCCGATCTCAAAATCAATTAAATTTCCTTATATAACGCAATTAAAATATTGCCAAAAATGGCAGTTAGAAGCTTACCCCTAATTGCTAGAGTAGCTAGGCAGCTTGGAGTGAGGGATTGGGACTAGGCCCCCCTAATACTAAACACCCCGGGGTGAACTAGTTTTTAGTATTAGGGGGGAGAACCCACAAATGGTAGGTTGATTTTTAAATTGTTTTTTAAAGGGGATCAATTAAAAGTCAAATTGGCCAAACTGAAATTTTCGGAAATTGGAGATGGATGCCTGTTTTTAGTATTAGGGGGACGTTTAGTATTAGGAGGAAGGGATTACATAAATCTTAGTCATTTCAATCCTGCTGTTATACTATTATACTCATTGTATTTTTTGCCTTGTCTGAAAACAGGGCACCCAAAACTCCCCAGAGCAGCTAGCCCCTATTTTCAGATGCGGTGTCCCATGACATATCCCCGTGATATCCCATTATACCCCTATCATACTGTAGATGGAAGAAATCCTGCACCTTGGATGGTTGAAACCCTATAGATAAAGGGATAAACTACCTATCAACTGGTGCAGGATTTCTTCCATCCACTGTAGTTGGTTCGATGTATACCCCAATTTCTGGCCAGGGGTCGCACCGACCCCATCCTCTGGCCTGCTCCCAAACCATGGAGCCGGATGCGAAATGGCCTGTCGATGTCATTTGTCATGGCCGCCAGGGTCATAACTACCAAACATTTATACAAGGTTACGGAGGCACAGCACAACTAACAATTACCCTCTGGGAATCAAACGGGGCAATGGAAAATTCTCGAGAAATGGTGGCTTTAATGGGAAAATCATCTATAAATGGGGGATTTCCTTGCCATGGTTGATTACAGGAGGGTGCAATACATATGCGGTGATCGATATGTAGATACTGTAGGTACAGATGGGCACCGAAGGGTACGTTGACACCATGAAAACACTCTTTTCGTCTACCGATTAGTGACACAAAAAAAATGTGTTCATCACCGTTCTGTTGTTGCAGCCAAACAATGATCTGTATATATAATATAAAATAATTTATGTAATAGAATATAGAATATAGTATGCTATGAAATAATATAATACACTATAACAAAATATAGTATAATATAATATAATATATACAACATAATATGATACAATATGGACAACATGTCATGCCAAGTTTCCTGCCCGCTTAATGGTGAGCATAGCTCCCAAATAATCATCCCAATTCAATAGCCAGTAATCTTGCTGCTTGGATGTTGAAGTGCTGCATCCATTGCCAGATCTATAAAATGATCACATGTATTTATTCGGGTGCATCTTAAGACATATCTGAAACTGTCAGGGCTTGGTTGATAGCAATTTTTGACCTTTTGATTATGACGTCTCCACGTCTACTGTGTGAAGTCCCCCTTTGTGCTTGTCACATCTTGTCAATCTACACCCCCTTTTCTGTTGCTTAAACCACAAACCGCTGTTGATAAAGTCAACCGTTTATTGTTGAAATCAAACCCTTTATGTCTGGTGGTCCCAGAATTTCCTCATTGTTAGTTGACTAATGACTAATGTCTCCACTTATTGTTGCTTAAATCCCCCGATGAAACATATATAAACAATCCTACCCATCGGTCGATTGTAACAGGGATAATCATGAATCCCCAATTCCTGATAGTCAAATCGCATGTTCTAATGATTAAATTGGATTAAAATGGTATATTTAATGGTATAATAGGGTATAATTAGGGTATCATTATCATTGTTTAATGGTGAAATCAGTTGGCTAAATCAACATTGTTGATGGTGAAATCATATTACAGTAAATCACATGGAACCACCATTTTTACTGGTTCAGTCCGTTGAATCTCCATTATTGATGATTGAACCAACACTGTTGGTGGTTAAATCACAATGTTTGATGGTTAAATTCTGTCAAACAACATGTTTTTCAAATAATCAAATCATGAATTGCATTTCTGAATGTTAATTCGCATTTAATCTCAGATTTTGAAATGTTGCGTCAATTGCATACCGATGTTTCATTAAAAAATCAAAATTGTTGATAGTTGAATCCTATATCTTCATGGTTAAATCATCATTTTTGGATGGTTATAGGTATATACATATACATATATTTAAATATATATATATAATATGAGTTATATATCCCAATTCCCAAATGTTCATGGTTAAATCTCCATTGCTTGCCGCTTGTCTCACGGCTTTCTCCAGACGTTCCCCTTTGGCGCAAGCTGCACCTTCCAAGGCCCGGAATTGGCGGCTGGCAAGGCGCGAAGTTCTGTGCGCACCTCACCTGGGTTTGGAAGGTGCGAAGTTCGAATTGAACCGACAAAAATGGCGATTTTAACCATCACAAATAGGGATTTCACCATCAAAAATGTGTTTTTGTTGTAGCTATGATCGAACCAACAATCTGAGATAATCTGAATATAAACATGTATAAACTTGCAAGATAATAGAACTTCACCTGCCGAAAAATTGGGTCTTCAGTTGGAGTTGAATCAATAGTTTAGATATATCTGCCGACCCCGCTCGCAGCAGGGGGAGCGCGTCCGAGAAGAAATTTCCCATCACATATCTTACGGGATTGAATCGGCAACAGTGCGGATTTACTAAGAAAAACACGACTGATTTAATCATCACACATTATGACATAGGGACAACAGAAAATCCACAATAATTCACACCATCAAAAAAATGTGTCGTATTTTATTTGTGTTTTCATTTTGCAGACAGGTACTTGAGATGATTGAGGGACTGGTTCTTTTTTATCCCTTGGTGTTTGGCAGGTTTATTGTAAATCCCACATAGCAACCAACCAATGGGGATATGAACCAACAAACTGGTAATAGACTGGTAATATAGGATCACGCTGCAACTTGCTGGATGCACATCCAATTGTGGTGAGCGAACAATCCCACTATAAGACTACAAGTCAAAGTTACCGTAGCTGAGCTGACGTGTGCTTCATTTAGTATCAACAACACGTGTCAGATAAACGTTGTGCTATTGCTATATGCACATAGATAGATCAAAAAATGATATGATAAATAGAAAGATAGAAAAGTATATATATATATGTGTATAAAACATGAATATTATATATACACTAAAAGAACATAATCAACAAAAAAAATACTAGAAACTAAAGAGATGGATAGGTACGAGTACGGGTGGTAACTTACGCCACAACCTGTAATCTTACCCCACCGCATGGCACACAGCTTACCCCACAACCTAAAGAACTTGTGCCATAGCCAAATCACCACAGCAGCAAACCAACACCTGTCCATATATGTGCACATTATTTTCGATGAAATTCCTATGCAGACTGCAACCGTTTGTATCGTTTTTTATCTGTCTTAAACCTGACACAAAGCGTTGTAAGCCGCATCGCACACCATCAACTTGACCTCTAGAAGACCAGGAGTTCTACATGTCATTCTCATTGGCGGACTCTCATTCCTACCCTAGGAAAAATATACTCACAAACCGCTTTTCCCAGTGGCACACCAGGAACGTTCCAGTACTGAACAACACAGCACAATGGCATTGAGATATTCAAGGTACCGCTTGACAGCGTTAGGTAGGTTAGGTAGGTTAGGTAGGTTAGGTAGCTTAGGTAGCTTAGGTAGCTTAGGTAGCTTAGGTAGCTTAGGTAGGTTAGGTATGCTTAGGTAGGTTAGGTAGGTAAGGTAGGTAAGGTTAGGTAAGGTAGGTAGGTAGATAAATAGATAAATACATAAATAAATAGATCAATAGATAAATAGATAGACAAATAGATAGATAAATAGATAGATAAATAGATAGATAGATAGATAGATATTTAGCTAGATAGTTAGATAGTTTGATAGTTAGATAGTTAGGTAGATAGATAGATAGATACGGGGAGGTAGGTAGATAGACAAAAAGATAGATCAATAGTAGATGGATCGGTGGATAGATCGACAGATAATTACATAGATTGATAGATTGATAGATTAATCGATAGGTAGGTAGGTAGGTAGATACTGTAGGTACTGTAGGTACTGTAGGTACTGTAGGTACTGTAGGTACTGTAGGTACTGTAGGTAGGTAGGTACTCTAGGTAGGTAGGTAGGTAGGTAGGTAGGTACTGCATATTATGAATAGTCATCCTGAAGTAGATCCAATATGGAAATGTCGAAAGAACATCGCTCGATACTGAATGTTTTCCAAACATCACACATTCTATCTACTTCAGGATAATTACTTTACATAGAACGCTAGATTACAGTACATCATATCACATCTACTACTCACTGCGACTCATTCTTATCCCATTCATATGCTATTCTTACACAATTATTATCCTATTCTTATCCAATTATTTTCCCATTCTTATCCCATTATTCTCACATTCTTATCCCATTATTCTCCAATTCTTATCATATTTTTATCCCATTCTTATCATATTTTTATCCCATTATTATCCCATTATTACCCAATTATTCTCCCATTATTCTCCCATTCTTATCCCATTATCATCCTATTCTAATCCTATTATCATCCTATTCTTATCCTATTTATTCTTAACTCATCCGTATCCTATTCTTAGCCCATTATTTTTCCATTATTATCCCATTATTCTCCCATTCTTATCATATTATTCTCCCTTTATTATAACAAATATTCTCCCATTATTATCCAATTCTTATCCCATTCTTATCCTATTATTCCCATGATCTCCCACTTGTAACCATCAATTCTATCTACAGAGGCTCCGCTCCGCTCCCTTGGCGGCACACCTTGACACGTCAGCTCCACGCGGAGCAGCCCAGGCGGTGATGGCCAAGTGTTTGAAACGCAACCTGCAGTTGGGAGAATCGGGGATCATCTGGAATTGGAATAATTAGACACAAAAACAACCATCAATGTTTGGGGGATAGTTTATAAGATCCAAGCATATCCAATGGTGATCTGGAAGAATTCGGGATACTTGGAGTATAAACATCAACCATTTTATGGTGAGAATTTGAGAGCACTGGAGTATAAGTACGCAATGATTTCAAGGGGGCTTGATTTCAATTGCGATTTAACACACAAAATGCTGGTATAATGGGCATTGGTTGGGATCGGGAGTGGGGGTGGAATCGCATAGGATATGAACTCAAAGAAACCAATGGGTTTCGCAGTTTGAAGCTTTTAAAGGATATCTATGCTTGTTCATCATAACAAAATTTTTGGTGGCTAGCTTTTGCATCGCAGCATTTGCTTTTGAGTGAGTTTAAGAAGCTTCAAAACACTTGATTGTGTGAGCGACCTGAAGGGTGGGGACCCAAGACTGGCACACTACCAGCAGTGAGATTAGTAAAGTAAGGAAAACCAGATAGAATCCGTTCAAAAAACAAAACAAAATCAATATTGTGCCTCACAGGAAACCAACATCGAACCACAGAACATGCGGATATTAAATGACCATTCTGGGATGTACGTGGGTGGCCTGGTGACAAGCAATTCCAAACACATAAATGCACTTCCGCTGACAGAGAACTATCAACATTTTCGGGGAGTTAAATCTCCTTTTTCGATGGTAAACAATACTTCTTATTTGCTACGTAAAGGTTATAACCCCATGTAGTGATTTTCCCAAAATACTGGCTGAATCTCCAGCTTCATCGTCATTAAATGGATGGCAATTTAAGCATGATTTTTCCACCAAAATTTTCGTGCTTAAACACCATATTTAAACACCATATTCCTGTGAATTTTGGTGGCTACATCCCCAATCCTTGGATATCCTTGGTGCTGCCATGGCCAGGAACTCGGCTTCTTCTTCAAACTATCCTTCAGAGACTTCCGCAGCTGCACCGGCAGGTCCTTCACTGTTAGAGATCATCAGCTGTTTTCTGGCGGATTTTCGCCAGAAAAAAAACAGGGTTTAGTTCATTTAAAAGATAATTGGGATTTATGATAGAGCAAATTTGCATGATGTTGTTATGTTTCAATCTTAATTTATAGAACATGCTGTTATTTTTTCTGTAGAAATCATGGTGTCAATAGATCACCCCGATTTATCCAGCAAGGTGGGGATGTGCCCGGCACTTCAATCTGGCCCAGTTTGATTCCCAGAGGGTAGTGGTTGTTGTCATCACGGTTGTCAAACCGCAGATTGATACTGGTTGATTAGGGGCTAGCCGCCAAATCATGACAGTCTGCTACTAAGACGGTACACGCCGCCCAAGTTTGAGAACAGCCCAGAGGATTTAGCAAAATCTGGGAGTGATACTGGACAGAGAAGTTGTGGTTTGAAAACTTGCACACACACAGAGTCAAATTATTTCAATTTGCCTGTGACTGCTGCAACAAATGCATATATCTGTTTATACTCTTCTGCAGGTACAGTACCCTTTGGTAAATAACAGTTTGCTATGGGAAAATCAACGTTAAAGTCATTATATAAAATTATATCAGTACTAGAAACCAGCAGCTTTGAATTGGATGAAGTGTGTCATGGCTTCCAGTTCGCAAACTGTTGAATTACCAAACGTTATAATGTAAGTAGATCAATATCCCCCGTGGTACCGCTCAAAAGGGTCTAGTCCTGGAAAAAAATGCCTTAAATCGTTTGGTCCACAACCTTTTGGAATTGATTTCCAAAGGGTACAACCCAACAGATTTAAGCCAACAACCAAGTTGCAATTTCCCGGGCAAACAAATTAAAATCCTGTTCCACAACCTTTATGTGGACTAACATGTCTCCTGGCCCACCATTGCGCTGACACAACTCTTTTCCTGGGTCATAACCTTTATGATGATACATGTTTACCTACCCCATTCAGATCGTCAAGTCGATTGAATTGGAAGATCACGACCTTTCAAAAACTGCTGAGGGTTTGGCATAAACACTTTTCTTGTCATATAATTCAAATCCTGGGTCACAGGGTTTCCACCGGCTCCATCATTTTTTTGCTCGCATGCTGTCAAGATCTTTCAAGACGGGGAGATGGATGACACTAGGCTTTGGAGGTCCAGAACTGTTTCTCTCTCTCTCTCTCTGTTTTTGATGATTTTTACCTGACTTGGCATTTTTATTCGCCGAAGTGGAGTCACAGGAAAAAAAAATTACCGGTACAACGGGGGATGATCAATAAAATTATCATACCCCAATCATCACATTTTTTGTGGTATAAACCATCAAAATATAATTGTTTTACCCACATTACCACTAATCACCATTATTCACCATTAATAATCATTATTAACCATCATTAACCACTATTCTTAACTGTTAGATGGTAAAATAGCATCATTTTATCATCTAACATCTTATTGTTCATGGGTCGCTTCACGTTATCAGCCGCCAGCAGCCATGGATGTCCCAGAGCTCCTTGGGCCAAGCAATGTCGAGCCGTGCAGCGTCACGAGACAAGCGCTCGAAGTATGGCCTCCATCAACGGCCACGGCGTTCGCTGGATGAGATTTGAGGCGGGGATTTGATGCTGAGAATGGTGAATCCACATAAATCATCAGCTTAATATGTAAGATTTATGGGGATTCACTATTATGGTTTATCTGGTGGCAATGGTGAATCCACTTCTGAATGGTGAATCCACATAAATATGGTTTATGGGGATTTTGGGAATAGTGAATATGTAATTAAACTATCCCCATAAATTATCCCCATAAATCCTCATAAGTCCACATAGTGATGAGAAAATGGGATTTGAGTGACTTGAGGGCTCCATGAATGGAGATTTCATTAATACTCTGGAATCTGATCCTGTAACCAACAAGAAATGGGGATTTATGGGCATTTAGTAAAAGTAATTCCATCAAACAACTTGCAACTCACAGCCAATTGGTGTCCCAGGTGGTATGTTCAGGTGACCAACTTGGACACATTTGATATTTGGCAATATAGGATGAATGTTTCTCTGTGTTTTCAGATAGCAAACCAACAACAAATATAGAAACATGTGTTATGGGATATTAATGGATATTATAGATTGAAATTCATATTTACCTGATATTTCCAGCGTTCGACGTTTCTATCCATTGAGGGGTTGCCATAGATGAAATGACTGACCAACATCTTCACAGTGTCTGAGGTGAAGCAGGGCGTGACAGCCATCACATACTACCCGCACCCCATTCTTGCCGATTAATAGTCTTCACATAGTTCGACTGATTAATCTGAAAGCTTGTGCAAGTCAATATACCATATGATATGCTGACATACATTTTTTAACCTCTATGTGTGATGGTTAAATGACCATGTTGGCTCCAACAATCCAAAATCCAACAAAACAACACAGACAAACACAATCCAAATAATCCTAATTACTAAGATTGCGGTTCTACTAAGATTCACTTATAGACTTACAGTCACCAAACAATATCCTACTAAGATAATGGTAAATTAGTTGTTCGATGTTTTTGGGCAGTTACTTTCCGGTAATTCAACATAGCTATTGAACATAGTTGATTTAGTTCGTTGGTTTACATGTGAAATATGGCAATATGTTCCACAGCTATATGGTTAGCTTATGGAAAGTTAAAATTAAATATATTTGATTTGCTTATTATTCACGTGTCATGGAAAATGTGGCAAATATGGTAGTTTACCAGAGGGTAACCCATCAATTTTCCATGAACATTCCATTCATCACTCATGTTCCATGATATCCCCATGATATCTAACTGTTCTATCCTACCGTAGTTCCCACGAGTTTAATCATTTAATCCCTACAGTTCCCCCCATCACACTGCACCTGGGGGTCGCGAAAGCTTCTCCGCCATCCCAGGGAAGCCTCGGGGGAAACCCGCCAAGTTTCGGTGAATGAGGCCAGGGCATGGGAATTTCATCCCAGTGACCAAGTGGCTACGAGGATGGGTCAAAACATATATATATATATATTTATATCTATAACTATATCTATATCTATATTTCGTTCTATCTATCTATCTATCTATTTATCTATTTATCTATCTACCTATCTACCTATCTATCTATCTATCTATTTATCTATCTATCTATCTATCTATCTACGTGTATATCTATATCTATATATATATATTATATCTATATTATATGGATGTCACATTCTATAGTACCTTGTGGACGTCCATCCCACAGTGGGAATCCATCCCCACGGCGATTGGCGTTGGATCCAAAAATATTCGCCTGGTAATGCCATTAAAAAAAACCCACAGGGATTAAGCCAATATGTATATATATATATATTATATACATGTTAAACTAAATACCATGGAAAACAACAACAACAACAAAAACAACAACAACAACAACAACAACAACAACAACAACAGCAACAACAGCAACAACAGCGACAACCGCAACAACAGCGACAGGGGCAACAAAAAAACAAAAAAAACAACAACAGCAACAACAGCGACAACCGCAACAACAGCGACAAGGGCAACGACAACGACAACAACGACAATGGGTGATAATTTCTAAGGGGATAATGGGGGACATTCTTCTATGCACTAATGCACTGCCAACAATCAAATAATTTCACACAAAAACACCAACCTATCCATGCTTTACCCGCCCATCTCCTGAATCTTGTGCCACATCTGTCCCCAGATTCCGCCAAGACACGTGGTAAAGACCAATCTTGCAACGTCCGCTGCATCAGCGGCCACGTCAGCGGACGCACCATCAGCGGCCATCTGATACGCGGAGATCAGCAGGTTGGTGAATAATGCTTGAAGCTGGAATTTGCACACCCTACGTTCTTGAGCCAAGAAGCGACAGAAGGTGCAGGCTGATCGATGCCTGGAACCTTCATCGACTGCCTATTTTTCTGGGTACCTGCCAAAACCCGACGACTGTATGTTGTCATTGTCGTAGATCATGGTCAATCACTGGCATGGTGCATCCATGTCAGAGATATTCTCACTACTTGGACTATGCATGACTCATTCTATCTCCCCAGCCTTCCAACTGCAGTTCTGAAAAGTCCCATCATTCGACCCATTTCCGGCGAATCAAGAGCCGCTTTTTGGTGTATCAAAAACAAGCTGTTCCTTAGTCACATTACATGGGATATTTAATCTGATCATAATCGGACAACAATTGGATAATAATAGGATCGTGATGGGATAGCAATGGAATCATTGTGTTAATGTTGAATTCCATTATACTCCCATCACTAGCCTATGATCATCCCATCATCACCTTACTATGGCTGCAAAAAAAACCCATAACTTCCATGGTGCCCTTGCAACCAATGGCTCGGGTCCCTACCCTCAAAAAATCACTCGATTGGTTAAGTTTTAAGGAAAATCTGCAGGAACATTAATGGATGGCTTTAAGTTTAATCTATTGACGTGATTTAAACAGAATTCTTCACGTGTTCTTTTTACATGATTTTAACATGGTTTACCCCTCAAATTGGGGGTTTTCAGTTTCGATCTTCCCATCCAATTCTGGGACTCAATCAACTTTGATGTACCGGCCTCTTCTTGGTGATGTCTTTGTTGTCAACCATGCAATCCCCAGTGGATCCAGGCAGGGCCCAGCTTCCAACATGATGATTTCACACATTTATGATGCATATTTTTGTACATCTATGTATGTATTTCACACACCATGTGAATGATGCATTGAATATCACGTTCTTAACGGAGTTCCAAGTCCATGTTTGATCAACTTCTTAAAATTTTGGTTGTTCAATAGCCAGCTTTGTCACATCACTGTAATTTTTTGCTGGTTACTGTATGTCAGTTCCTCATGTTTGATGGATCTACCCCCTGTTTTGACCTTCAACAAAAACATGGTTCATGGTCAAATCTCCATGTTTGATCATTAGCTCCTCATTTTATCATTGTTAACTCCTCATTTTTGATGGTTAACTCCACTAACTAACTCCCATTTTTTTGGTTAACCCCACATGTTTCATGGATCTCCCCCTGTTTTGGACGTTTTTGTTTCCACCTTTGCCCTCCATCTCTGCCGCTACGCCTCGGCCAGCTGGCTCTTGAGCTGAGCTTCTGGGACTGCAGAACGCCTGAGGCTGTGGCTGTAAAGCCATTGACAGCCATTGAATCTTGGATGAGAAATATATATGGTGGTATATCAATGGCTTTATTAAATATCAATTGAATGGTATATCTTTGGATTGAATGATATAGTGGGTAATGGTGATTAATAAATGATGTATGGTGGGTATAACTCAATGATATAGCGATAATGGTTGTCAATTCACCATGAAGGTTGATATACCTATGGTTATATAATGGTGAGTAGTACCCATAATTAATGGTGAATAGTGGGAATTATACAATGGTGATTTATGGGAACTAATTGTTTTCTATTGTGATTAATGGTCAATACTTAATATGGATGGTTAACCCATCATTAATGTTGAGTAATGAACTGTAAATGCTCTTCACCCGGGATTCATGGTGAGCATCGGGAATCATGTAATGGTGGTGAACCCAGGATTCATTGTGGGGGGTTCATGGTGATTTATGCGAACTAATGAAGATTTGGAGATTCATATGGTGATTAACGGCGATGAATAGAGATTTTCTGTCCAGCCAGCTAAGGTAACCACTGAAATTAGATAATTTCTGAAAAACACTGACGCGTATGTCTAAATATCCACGGTCTCCTGGATTTCTGAAATAGGTTTGATGCACAATCTGATGAAAATGGTGGGTCTAGATAAACATGGTGACTTAAGCAAGATACATGAAGGGATTTGGTGGGGATTGAATGGAGGATAATGATCTGTGTGAATGGATTATGATTACCATTACCACAGGTTAAAAATGGAATTCATTATAAGCCGTATGTCATATGTATGTATAAATAATAATATATATATATAACAGGAGTATAGGATAATGAAAAATCACCTCACATGTCTGTTGGTCCTCAATGACCATACATTGGCACACGTCCACACCATGTAAATACCAGTGAAACAACACACAGCAAAAAAAAACACGCACACATGTATACATACATGTGTGTGTGTTTATGTGTGTATGTGTGTATGTGTGTATGTATGTATGTATGTATGTATGTAGGTAGGTAGGTAGGTAGGTAGGTATGTATGTATATTAAACTAGTTTGCCATATCAACAGGATATTAACACCACTGAGAAACATAACCACGACCACAACATCAAATTTCATATCAACTCCATCACAAACAAACACATTTAGGTTTGTCTGGAAAATATGGTACCCCACTCCATCCGATGGTTAATCATTACTGGTTTACATATTAATTTGGCCATTTGGACGGTCCCCATTTTCAAAATAGCAGCAAGTTGTTTCCTTATATGCAATGTATATCCCATCAATATTCCGACTATATCAAATTCATATCCCTTCTTGGTTATATAAGTGTCATATATCCCTTGATATTCCCATGAAACATTACAGTATATAGATCATTCAATCCCATGTCCAGTGGCTGATCCCATGGCCGGGGTCCCCCAGGGGCCCCCAGGAGTCCCGGCTTGGAGAGGTGGGCTCCATAGAAGCCCAGCATGGCCTCTTTGGGCGCACGGATCCCCAAGCCTGGGACCGCAGCGAGTCGCGAGGCGCTGGAGGATGAATCTTCCAAGAAAAATGGTGATTTAATGATTTAATGAAATATATAATGGGAATTTCTTACAATTTTAATGGGATATCATTGATGAATCCCCAGGATATAATGGCCTGTAATGGGATATCATGGAGATATTTCATTGATAGATTCAGGGGAGATTCAGGTATGACCAACAAATTTTCTGGCATGTGGGGTATAAACACCACCGACAGTAACGATATCATGGGGATGGTGAATGTGTCAAGGTGGGCACGTGGTCTTGGTCTTTGTGTGAATTCACCTTTTGGACATGACTTTGCGTATGAAGACAGTCAGCTGCGACGAATGCATTTCAGTTGAATGTATATAAATAGACCCGGTAAGTTTACAAAGCTTTGGACCAAATTGGAACATCGCCATCTTTATTACAGGTAGACAATCTATACATGGGCAAGTTTCACAAAATAACTATTCTGTTAAATGACCAGAGGGTATGACTGTATGACATATTCATATCATCTCTGACATGGAGGACTCTCAAGCCAGAACGGGATGGAGTCTAGCCTGGCTACAGGCCCGGAGGCAAATATAGGGAAACAACTATAAGTCTATAAGACAAAACTAAACTGGATCGGAATTGCATACGCAAAGCACAAGTGCTCAAACCTACAACAACCAAAATCAGGATCTCTGAACTCACGGGAGTGTTCAATGAAGAGTGCAGTAATACCAGTACACTCACTCGTCATCTGGTCACAAAAAATCCGATCCACCGCTCACGTGCTGCAAATGGCCACGAGTAGTTTGAATTTGCGAAGATGTAAAACCCAAAGATGTCAATTGATGATCAATTCAACTATCAAAGACTGGACTCATGCCCCAAACCACCACAAACTGAACTGGATATTTAAAAAAAAAGGTGATTTCAATTATATATTTTCAATTCATCCCATGTTTTTTCTATGTGTCATACAGTAATATACAGTATTGTATCATGTGTTTTCTATGGCCCCTGGGCCGTTGATTTCCCCGGGACTTGGACTCCCTGGGTTTTCCGGCGCATCGCCGCTGTCTGGGAGATCAATAAAACATCCACCCATGCAGTGAAGATCGCCTGGCCACCGTGGCAGCTAATTAGGCAGAAAATATGGAAAAATGATGAAACATGGTGGTATTTACCATTGTTTAACAAATTTTAACCATTTATATCCATTTATCATCTTTGAACCATGGAGTCCATGGAACATATTGGAAAATTGATTCCCTTCACTCCAACTTGCAATGATCCGAGTCGTGCTGGTGAGTCCCGGCATCACTCGACTTGTGAGGCGCCCAGTTTTGCATCTCGTTCTCCAAATTTTCCAAGCCTAGCACCCAACATTTGCCATCCTCATGCCATCCTCTTATATAGGACTATTGCTGTAATCAGTGAGGTGATCGCAAGTCCCCTCCCCGGGATTCATGATCCCATTTACCCCTAATCACGTACAGTATAGATTGTTTTTTTTTCATATTTTCCGACCATATAAATACTCAAACTCCAGAAAACCACCAGTTCTTAAAACCATCTCTGGGACCTCCAAGAGTGACTCGAATGCTATGCCCAATTACGAGTCCTTGTTAGCACCGGATCAAGCCTGCAGTTGTGCTGCTTGACATAAACCATCCACTGTCTCACAGAAGGAATGACTGCCTCAGGTGGTGACAGCAGGAAATCGATCGTAGTTCCGTTCCCGATTCAGATAACCTGATTGGAAAATCATATTCAAATGAAACAACTGTGCTTTGACCAACAAAAGCAGGGATATAGACCACCAAAAAGTGACCAACACATACGTATATTATATATATAATATATGTGTATCAATGGCGTCTATAACCCATAGCTTGAGGGACCATGTCTTCCACTTAATTCGTCAAAAAATTGCATGAAACATGGTGAAACCCTGTATTTGGGGTCCCTTGAGTTGGTCTGTGGGGGATGATGACAGTTCTATTGAAGCCCCTATCAACCAACAAGCGCGTTTGGCTGAGAAACACCTGAAACCATGGACAGAAACTGGTCGACTTCCCATGGTTTCCTACCCACTGGTGGCCAAATCGTCTCGACCCGGGATTTTGATGCATTGGCTTGAAACATCAGCTCATGGTGGAGATCATCTCATATTCGGATCAGGCTGATGCGTCCACTCTCATCTGATTGTTGACCCACAATGTGGATATGTTTTAATACATTATTGAATACTTTGCTGCGGGTCAATATGCAATCTTGATCCATACGGTTATCTAACAACCCTTGACTTGTGACATGCTTAAGACTTGAAAAACTGTCACTGTTCCCCCTGTCTGAAGCTCGCCTTTAACAAATCTTTTGCGAAGCGCCGCAACCTGACAGCCATGGCTCTGTGAAACCTATTGGGGAAGAAGGTGTGCTTCCAAGCTTCCAGGTGTTTGGGCTTTCGAGGATCTACATTGTTGGGGTTGTATTCCTATATGAACTTAAATTACGGACTATGTGGGCCACTTTGTTGTCTTGCCAGCAGTGAAGCCTGAAGACTCTCAAGATGATGGTCTGACGGATGCGGATGATGATGATGATGATGATGATGGTGATGACGATGCGGATGACGATGTTGATGATAATGATGATGATGCGGGTGATGATGATGATGATGATGATGACGATGAAGATGACGATGTCGATGATGATTATGATGATGATGATGATGATGACAATGACGATGACATTGACGATGACGATGACGACGACGGCGACGACGACGACGATGATGATCATGACCATGATCATGATCATGATCATGATCATAATGATGATCATGATTCTGATGATGATTATGATGACAATGAAAATGATGATGATCACAATGATGATGATGATGATGATGGTGATGATGATGGTGATGATGGTGATGATGGTGGTGCTGATGATCACCATGATGATAATACCAATCATGATCATGATGATGATGGTGTTGGCAGTGATGATCATGATGATCATGATCAGTATCGTGATGATGATGATGATGATGATGATGATGATGATGATGATGATGATGATGATGATGATGATCGTGATCATTATCATAGGCAGGATTATGATGATGATGATGGTGATGATGATGATGATGATGATGACAGTGATGGTGATGGTATGGTGATCCTTTTATGGCGAGAAGGTGTCGATATCGATATTTGTTTATCCTTGATTCTGGTTGCAAGTATATAGGTTCATTTTGTATAATTCTGGATCGCTAACACAGACCTATGCTTTGACATGTGTTCCACGTTGAAACGATAAGATACAATACTGTATGTTCAGCAGTGTCGATGCCAACCCATGGAACAACAACGGATATCAATGGCCAAGAATCCTCCACATGCGTCCCAGTCGCTGTGGATGATATTATGTGCTGAAACCCACTTGTTGTGCATGTGTAATAAGCTGTGAAATGAATACATATACACATTGAAATATGTATTATGTGGATAAAGCCATGTAATGTTTTTGCAGCAGAAACAATCCCCCCATGTCTGTTGCCTCAATCCTCAACCGGACTTCCTAGTGCTAGGCCTTCACTGCACAATGCCACGCGAAGACGGTGGACATCAGCAACGTGCTATCGAAGTGATGTACCTTCCGTTCCAATCAGGTTTAAAGTGGTTGGTTAAGAATGAGATTCCCAATTCATTCATGATGATAGTCACAAACTGTATGGCAATATATATATATATATAAAAGAACAATCAACAAAGAGGGGTGGGGGGTTGAACACTGATCTGTTCTTACCAGTGGGCTTTGAAACAGCAAAACATGTTGTCTCTAACCCCCTGGTAACCCATCCAATATCGATACAGGTGTTCACACAAGAAGCAACCAAGTAACCAAACAAACAACCAAACAAACAACCATTATTGATCAACATGGCCGCACCAACAATCAATGGAATTAGTGTTTGGAATCTATGGAGAGTTCACCAACAACACTAGTTAGAAGACTCACCCAGAATAGTTGAGGCTCATGGGCGACAAACATCTCAACCAATTGGTGGGTTACAAAATACTCCTACTTGGGTCAAGTAGAAGTTGTTTGGTGAATCGTGCTGACATTTATAGAAAGGGTAAATGCCAGGCTGAGAGTTCCATGTTTGAAGAGTTCGTGTTGGGTATAGATGTCTTCAATTATTGTTTTCTTGCATGTTTCAAAGCTGCGCCTTTTTGCGGCTTGTTATCCAAGTCGGCATGGGTTCCCCAGCAACAAGCCACACAACTATATTACTACCAGGGGAGAAACAAGGACCCTTCTCCAACAATTGGACTTTATAAAAATAGAATGGGACTGTTGGAGCTTGCGATTGCCTTTATAAATCAAAACTTGACTTCTGCTTTCTTTTTTTAAGTCGGGAGTGTTTGCAGTATACATGACACATCATGATACATTTGGATGGTGCCAATGTCACTCAGTTCTGGTGCGAAAAATGAAGCTCACGGCCAAGAAACATATCAATATGATCCCCTCCAGTTTGTTGGCTTTTTGCTGATTAACTTCCAAACTTTCATGGTTTTATTGACACGTTTACAGATTGAGTTCCAAGTTGTTCCGTTTATTTGGGTGAACATCATGTATGCAAATGGAGGTTTCTTGACATGGGGGTACCCCTAAATCATCCACTTTAATTTTGCCATTTAAACCAACCATTTTGGGGATCCGCCATTTATGGAACCCCCCATATGGTACTTTAATGATCCTTAATATCCTTTTAAAACCATTAATAACCATCAAAAATCCTTCATATATCTTCATATCCCATTTCAGGAAACCTCCAAATCACGTCACAGCCCTGGCACATCCCGAGCCCCGCGGCACCATCCGCTGCATGGTGTTGCAGCGTCCACGTCGCTTCTGGACGCGTGCTCCATGCGCCTGGGAAGTCCACGCCATGGCCAGTTTGAGACCCCGATATTTGTTTGGACCATTTTGTGTTATAGTGTCATTGGGTCTATTATAGTTCTCTAGTGTTATATGGTGTCATATGGTGTCATGGTCAAAAGCACCTTTTTGTGTTGGGCCAATCCACATTTTGATGGTTAACATCATGTAAAATCATGGTATATCATGGGATGTGGGAAAACCACTGCCCGCTGCCAACGCCTTGGTATCTTGCAGTAACAAGCGCCACGAGTTCCATAGGACACGCTGATGGCACGTCTGGCACAACGGTTTGATCGCTTCATAGCATGGGAATGAGAAATCTACATTGAATAGGCATATAATAGTACATGATACTATCTATATGTATATGATTCATACAGGTACTATAAGTAACTATGTTTTAAGAACAAATATATATATATAGTATTATGTGGAATATATACGATTCATAACTATGATAAAGCATAGATATAGACACCTCCCAGAAACCAAAGCTTAGAAGTAGATTAAAACAAAAACGCACATACACACACACACTCACACAGACACACACAAAAATGGGACCATTAAAGGACTGTTTTACATTAGGGGGACGAGGACTCCAAATTGGTCATATATCGGATTTATAAACAGGATAAGACCAACATGTAGACAAATTTATATAGATACACATTTCCGCACAAATGGCCTCACCAACTAACCGATTTCACCAACAGACATGGAGGGGATGGTCAACCAAGTTCGAGCCCAAGAGATGGAAGCTGAGATGAACAGCATTGAAAAGAAATGCATAGAATGTATGGGAAACAGAACACATTAAGATCATGAATAGTACAATTCAGTAGAACTTAAAATGAATTAAAATGAAAGTATGAGACAGCTTGGGTGCAGACTTTCAGAATTACCAGGATCATCCTTGCCTCATCTTGGCTGATGTAGTAGACCATCTTGGAAAGTGCCTGCAGAGTACCAAGCAGAACTACTCCCACGGTTGTCACTAGGGCACCAGTCAATTCTAGGCTGGGTTGTAGTTGTACAACTTAGCAGCAATTGTTGCTAGGCTGCTAGGGTTCTCCTGCTCTGAGAACAAATATTGGAAGTTTCTTTCCCTCGGCAAACGTCATTTTCTGGTAAAATGCAACTGGGTTGGGAATGATTCATGGTTGCCAGTTGATATGAGTTTCGTGGTGCCCCCAAGAAGCTTCCCTGCTACCTTTATCCCTTTATATAATTATCACATCTAGCATCATCTAACATTCTCATGTTGGTGCGCCAACTCGACCAAAATACCCCAACAGCCCAACATTTCAACAAATGGAGGTAACAATTGTAAACATTGCGCCAGTTGAGCAATTACAAACTTCAAAGCGATTAGTTTTGGGTTCTCATCTTTGACCATTGTTTCTTCCAGTGTGATTGTGAACATTTATAAACAGTTTGCCTTTGCCAAAGAGGGCCAAACAATAATTCAACACATCTTCAGCAACTCAGGCACTGCGGCTGCTCCCAGGATGATTCGCTCCAGTATAGCTTGTCCCAAGTGGAGAACGCACCATGGATCCATGGGGACAAAATGGGGACAGTGAAGATCAAAAATCGATGCTCTGATCATATCGGATCCACATTGATCATCTGATTTTCGTGTCCCAAATTTTGAGACGACATTTGAGGTACTGTACCCATCATGGAATGGATGGTGATTGTCTCCAAATTTGAGGCATCCCTTTTTGTGCGAAGTGAAACACTCTGAAACACGCTGAAACACGTGGGGAAAAAAGACTTACGTCAGATTGCTGACCATTGGTCCTGGACCTTCAATTTATATACACAACAAATTGCTTTACTTAGTTAATTGTGTTACTTACAGTACGTTTACCCTCTGGTGAACTAACATAGCAATGGAAAGATCCACCATTCTTAATGGGAAAATCCACTATAAATGGCCATTTTCCATTGCTATGTTAGTTCACCAGAGGGTACCTTAAGTGTTTTTTTTTAGATCAATGGGTCAACAGCATGGGATTCCTTGGGATGGTGGAGACTGATCTCAAGATGTGTCAAGCACAGGTTTCACTTCAGACAGAAAAGGTGGAAAATGGTGGAAAATCAACATACTCTATATACTTTAAACCACCAACCAGATCATTATAATGTCATGGAAAGTGGAAGTTTCCTAACAACCAGAACCTACAACATGGTCATCAGTTCCACTTCATGATGTGTAAACCATCCTCTTCAAATTTAAACATGGTCATCATGTGTCATAATCATGGCTGACCTTCAAATGCATCACCAAAAAAATGATCGTTAAGCAGGAAAACAAAATCAACACAACACCGCTGCAAAGCCTAAGTTTGCCTGCGGCGAATCCCGCATATGCTTTGACATGCGCAAATCCCTGCGTAGGGTTTAAGTGATTTACTTTCCAAAACAACAAACCCTAAAACCCTAAAACCCGAAAACCCTAAAACACTAAATTAAAACCCTACATCCTGAAAAATTAAAGTCAAAATCACTGTGTATAGCCAGTGTTTTCATTCATCCTCTGGTGATATAAGTGTATTATTGTTTGGATGTGTTGTTTGAGTGTGGGCGAACCCGGGGTTTGGAGGGAACACATTCTATCTAAAATTCATTGATGTTCAACCAGAAACAAACTAATCTACCATTCACCTTGCCATCTATCCCTCTAGCCCATACTAAGGCCACAAACTCCTTCAAATCCACGGAATCCGCTGCGCCATACTGTGCCTCTTTCCTCCTCCTTCGAAGATGCCGGAAGGCGCGCCAACGGTACAGGCTCAGGCGCAAACACAAATCACTCTCCTGGTATCGCTGAGCCCGCGGGACCCAGGTGTCCAAATTGGAATTGGGGCAACCTGGGTAAATGGTGAAATCTGGCGATCTGAACGTCCCCGATTCTTGAGGAAACTACCATAAACTAATTATGATTTTAATATGTGTGAATGTATCACAAGCTTGCATGTACTGTTGGCTTCAATGCGTGGAAGTTAATCTGAAACAAATCAGATTGATTCTATTTTGTTATGGGAACCCCTCTCAGCCGGTCTATGTGGGGGCTGGTTGCGAACTGCCACTGGCTCCAGGTCTGAAGCCGAAGTCGCCACACCAAGTCCCCAGCCGCAATCCTTCGTTTTGGATATCAATCTACATCCCGTGTTTTCGGTTGAAATCCACCATTTGAACATTTGGTGGGTTGACATCACTGCTATCCAGTCCAATGTTGGCTTGTTTGGGGAAATCGCCTGGTAATTTCGGGAGATGTTCGGATAGTGTTGGGGGGTTCCCAGCTGCTTCCAGGTTCCGTAGTGAATCTTAGATACCTGCCAAAAAAAACTTAATCTTTAGCTACATAAGAAGCACTAATTATTATCCAACCAGTCGTATCCAACCAGTCGGTTGACCTAGATCCCCCAAATCATCCATTTATATCCATTTATGGGGATGGACTTTCCCTTGGTTTTTCTTCACCATCCAGCTGGGGTATCCACAGTTTAGGAAACCTCCAGATCCATGTCCAATCTGAAAAATACCTACAAAAAAAATATATTAATAGCTGGTGAATAGATAATCGATAATCCCATTAATAACAATCCCTGTATCCCTGTTTAGGACAGCTCCACTAAAGATACTAAAGTCCCAATCATCGATGATTAAAGTCCTTCCTAAAGTCCTTCCTCAAGTCCCTCAGCAAAAAAAAACAGTATAGCCCTGTCCTGATTCAGCAATCCACCAATCAAGTCCCTGGCTCTGGCTTTCGTGCGAACCCGTCGCCAGGTCTCGAAGACCAGCTGCAGCCGCAGCACATTTTCATGGCAGAGACCTGGATGTCCCATGGATTCAACTCGGTCAAATCCGAGGTATGTGGTAAAACCATGGTAAAACCAGCATGTTGGATACTTTAACCATGTGGATACTTCAAACTGGTTCAAACTTTATTTTGGATGTCTCAAACCCAACGTTTGATGGTTAAAACCCCATTTCTCTCGGTGGAAACCCGATTCTTCATGATTAAATCACCATCTTTCATGGTTAATTCACCGTGTTTTCATAATGCATTCCCCTATTTTCCATGGTTAATTCCCATGTTTCATGCCATTTTTCATGGTTGCCCCCCCACGTTTTCCCCAAAAAAATCGCCCAAGTCACCCATGGCCAAGCGCCGCTGGCCGCCCCGCAGGTTCAGGCACAAGCGCCGCAGCTCGGCCTGGACTTTAATGGTGTTTTTGTTTAAGCAACTTATAACTGGTATAACTGGGGGGAGGCCACATTGTATGTACATATTTTAAGACAGATGATATGTATACACATATTGACCATATATATATATATATATATACACTTATATATATATATAGACTTGTAGATAAGACTATTTAGAAATTTACATATATATATATATATATTTACAATATTGTAAGCCCAAACATAGAAGAGTAATTTATTTCCAATACTGTCTGGAAGATATATCTAATATAAATCTATTATATAATAATATAATATTATAACACTGGGTCACGACCATCACCAACATAACGCATTTAATGGGGCTTAAGCAGGTAATCTAATTGAGGTATCCCCAACAACTATGGTTGTTTTTTTGATGTTTTTTGGCCACTTCATTAGTAACTGGGAAGCACATCCAACCATCAACATCCAGTGGTTTATCATCATGCTCCCCAGTACCTCATTGCCATGATTTGGGGGGTAAATCCGCCATTGTTCAGACAAAACGCTATAGAGAAACTAGTTCCCAAAAAAAACATGGTTCAATGGGAAATAGCATATGCTTATACGGTAAACACCATTTTAACATTTGGAATGCGTAGAATGTACTTACAATAAATATATGTTCATCCTTCATAGGAGTACGACCCAAGTATATATAATGATATACAAATACTATGAGCCATACCCAAACATGTCAACATGTGAGACCTGTAAGGGGATCAAATGCTTATTACGGTATCACTGTGAATGAAAGAGCCTTTCACAGAATCCTCAACCATAGACTGCCGGTTTCCAATCTCACCAAGTGGATTCGGTATTTGGAGCTCCGTTGCCTACTTTGGCACGCATCGCAGCAGAACCACCTCTGGTAACAACACCAGTGGAAAAGCAACTTGCATTTGCTCATCCAATCTGCCGGCACCAAGCTGCTCCGTGACCTCTAGTACCATTTGGAGTCCGGGATGTGGATCAAAATCTGTCTGTTTTGAAGGCACCAAAGAGCTTCACCTGATTGAAAACAACATGTTCAAACAACAGTTTGAATCAAACAGTTTGAATATTTGTTGCTGAGCAACTCCGTGATTGACATCCCATTCACTTCACCCATTCACCCGTTTGGGGAAGGGATTATTTTGGGCCTGTATGGGTGTGTCTGAAAGTGATGGTGCATCCTGAGATAGATAGAACATGGGATTTTCAAATATGTTTTCCAATCTTATAAAACATATTTTTAATTGAAATGTTGTTCAGGTTCAGTTCTATCTTCTCCAAGGTGACTATAGGTTTTGGATCCAGTTAGAGTATACTTGAAAATGAATAATTAGAACGTAACTAATCTAAATACCAGATCTGAACCCCCGATCTAAGGGACGGTTAGTTCGATTGGCGCCTTGGGATCAGCTGCTCTGATAGCCACATGGTAACGCTGATGGTAATGGTGAGGGTCAATTTCATCATGGTGATCAAAGCATACTGATAAGAATGGTGATGATTATGTTGTGAAACATAAACTATGGTGATGATGATGATGATGATGATGATGATGATGACAGGAACAGGAACATTCACAAAAGACTCAGGATCTCCTGCGATCTCAGCGATCTCCCGGCCTCAGCGCAGCGTTGCAGCGAGTCATGCTGCATGGCTTGACCCATGGCCTCCAGCGGACGCAGACTCCGATAGACAATGCATTGGTCAAGAGCCATCCATTGGGGTGGTACGTACAACATGATACAACTCCTTATGCCTGGAATACACTGGGATATCCTGGGATGAATCCCAGTTGCTAGTCATGGATACCAAAGGTTTAAAAGAAAGGCTAGAACCGGTATGTGACCAACTAAAATCTCCAAGCAAGAGCAACAGCAACAGCAGCAACAACAACAAGCATAAACAACAACCAACAACCAACAAGCAACAAGCAACAAGCAACAACCAACAAACAACCCACAGCCAACAACCAACAGCCAACAACCAACAGCCAACAGCCAGCAGCCAACAGCGAACAACACGAACAACCAACAAGCAACAACCAACAAGCAACAACCAACCCACGGCCAACAGCCAACAGCCAACAGCCAATAGCCAATAGCCAACAACACCACCACCACCACCACCAACAACAACAACAACAACGCCAACAACAACAGGAACAGGAACAGGAAGAAGAATAATCGTAAAAATAAGAAACAAAATAACGACAACAAGAAGAGCAACAACAATGTCAGCAAGAACATCGACAACGTTGGGATATTCATTCCAACAACCAACACCAAGAATACCAGCAAAAAAATGTGCGGACATCGTCCAGTCTTATCCCACAAAAGTCATAGATGCCCGCGGGTTGAGGCTTTGTTAACTCAAACAGCATGACCATGGCAGGACCTATCATTGCGAAACTCAGAAGGGTTTAGTTTCAACTCAGACATTCCACGCGTGTTCCCGAATAAAACACATTATGTCACCAACCTGAACAGGTCAGCCATTTGGGATGATTCCCCTTACTAACCACAACTGAACCAGGTGCTTGCACGAACCCATCTTTGTTGCCACGATGGCGCCATCTGGTGGTACGAAATCATGGCATCCGCCAGCGCAATGGCGCCAGCGTTTTTTCATTGTGGCAACCACAACTATGAACCAATAGCGCTGAAGCAGTCCCGAGTCAGTCAATAATAACCAAAAACATTGGAGAATCCAGATTCTATAACATCAAATCTTGATTTTTTTCTAAAACATCAGAGAATCGATATTCCAGTCAAATAGATGCACGTTTCCGATTCAGCTTGTAGCACTTTCAACGCACGTCGAAATGGTTGGAGTTGCCTCAGCGCAAAGCTGGGAAAGGTTGCCGGGGGCTCAAATGGCTTCCATCTGTGGGATGATTTGGCTATGCTCTGTTTGGTTTCAAACATGTAACTTCACCTTTCAAAACAACAATAACATGATGATGAACAAAAAAACTAGTTGGGCATCAGTTCTTTGACATGGCTATACCCGGTATATGCCAGAATCACTGAGATCATCCGTGCATCCTTTGTTCAAACCGGGACATCCTAAGGATTGGATTACATCAGACTCCCCAGTCCATCCAAAGGAGACACATGTCCAGAAAATCCCAGACTCACAAGCTATGGTCGGGGTCCACTATCCAAACCAACCATCGGATCTTCAGACTTCACTGACCACGAGATTTATACCATCTGGTTATGACTAACATAGCCATGGAAAATCACCATTTTTAATAGGTAAACCATCTATTTCTATGGGCCATGTTCCATGGCCATGTTAAATAACCAGAGGGTATGTTTGGAATTGTGGCATCCCCCTGGCGGGAAAGACTCAACGAACTCTGGCTCTTCCCCGTCGGCTGGAAAATTCTGGAAACGTTGAGACGGAAACCGTTGATTTTCCAGCCAACAAAAACAATGGTTTCCGGCAACATGTCCCATAAACCAATCTATTGAACATCCCTTTGATGGTTAAATCATAACATAAAATCCATGTTTGGATGCTTCACTTCCAATGTTTGATCATTAAACTACAATTGTTTGGATGCTTAAATATAAAATTCACATTTGCCATGGATAAATATCCATTATTTTTGGTAAAATATGTCCATGGTAAAATCGTCATTTTCCATGGTAAAATCACTGGTAAATTCACCATTTTCCATGGCTAAATTCACCATTTTCCATGGCTAAATGACCATTTTCCATGGCTAAATGACCATTTTCCATGGCTAAATCCCCATTCTCGATAGCAAACTCACAGGGTCCACATCTCCTCACCTGTGAGCCAATCGAAGAGCTCTTCCCCGAGGGCCAACGCGCCTGGCACCTTGCAAGACTCTCTTGGAAATCTATACAGACTGATGTTTAACAATATTATATCTCACTATAAACCACTATTAATCACTATGAACCAACATTTTTTGGTGATAAAACAATGATGGTTAATAGTGGTTATAGTCAGTATTAACCACTATTAATCACTATTAATCACTATGAACCAATATTTTATGATAAAACAATGATGGTTAATAGTGGTTATATAATAGTGATTAATAATAGTGGTTAATAGGGTATAAACCAAGAACAATGGGAATATAATAGGGATATATGACCAACAGTATATGATACATATATGTAATTTATATAATAGATGTTCGTGTACATTTATATAGAATATATTTCTATAGATGTATCGATCCTGTCTGGAGATATATCTATAGAAAATATAGATGATATATATAGAAATATATAATATATAGTGTACATCAATAGAAATTTATCTCCACATTAGATATTCCACATCTATGTATATATATATATTTATTATATATCAGTATCTGGATATGGGTCAAAACCCTGTAGCCCTGCAGTTCACACCAAAATAGCTGGGATTCATGGATGTTCGTCCCCTATGAATTGTATTTATAGGTATTGATTCATAATCCCTTCCTCCTAATACTAAACGTCCCCCTAATACTAAAAACAGGCATCCATCTCCAATTTCCGAAAATTTCAGTTTGGCCAATTTGACTTTTAATTGATCCCCTTTAAAAAACAATTTAAAAATCAACCTACCATTTGTGGGTTCTCCCCCCTAATACTAAAAACTAGTTCACCCCGGGGTGTTTAGTATTAGGGGGGCCTAGTCCCAATCCCTCACTCCAAGCTGCCTGGCTACTCTAGCAATTAGGGGTAAGCTTCGAACTGCCATTTTTGGCAATATTTTAATTGCGTTATATAAGGAAATTTAATTGATTTTGAGATCGGAAAAAATAGTTTTTAGTATTAAGGGTTTTAATTTAGTATTAGGGGTAAGCTTCGAACTGCCATTTTTGGCAATATTTTAATTGCGTTATATAAGGAAATTTAATTGATTTTGAGATCGGAAAAAATAGTTTTTAGTATTAAGGGTTTTAATTTAGTATTAGGGGTAAGCTTCGAACTGCCATTTTTGGCAATATTTTAATTGCGTTATATAAGGAAATTTAATTGATTTTGAGATCGGAAAAAATAGTTTTTAGTATTAAGGGTTTTAATTTAGTATTAGGGGTAAGCTTCGAACTGCCATTTTTGGCAATATTTTAATTGCGTTATATAAGGAAATTTAATTGATTTTGAGATCGGAAAAAATAGTTTTTAGATGTTTTTAGTATTAAGGGTTTTTATTTAGTATTAGGGGTAAGCTTCGAACTGCCATTTTTGGCAATATTTTAATTGCGTTATATAAGGAAATTTAATTAATTAATTAACATGACTTCGATTTGGTTCCCTAATAATAAATACCCCCCTAATACTAAAAACTACCTGCCGTGTTTTGTATTAGGGGGGGGGGTTTAGTATTAGGAGGAAGGGATTAGCCATCTATCATTATTATATACCCTGGGGTAAACTGACATAGATGTGGAAAATCAAAAACATATTTGTAGATTGTTTTCATAAGGAAACCATGGGTTTTCCACATCTATAGTCTCTGTTGGTTTGCCCTAGGGTAATGTTTAATACAATAGTGGATTACCATTGTTCAATATCTGGTTGTATATTTATTGATCATACATCATTATAGGTTCAAACCTGCATTTGGGACTGTATAAACCAATTATATATAATACAGTGATTAATGATCGATTGTTATTTACACCAAAATATTGGATTACAGGATGGTTGTTCTAAATGGAACATCAACTAAGTGAATGTTACATATCTAAAGGGGTATCCAAAAATATTGTTTACATAAATGTACATTTAACAAAATATATATATATATACTATATATCAATTAATCATGTCATAGAGTCAAAGCATAAACCATATTTATTTCCAAGCCAGACTTGTCATTTATTTCAGTCGTGACAATTTTATCCACCCATTTTTGCGTAATGCAGTAAACCCAATGCCAAAAATCACCATGAATGGGTTTAAAACATCTCCAAATGGTCGGTTTATGGCATTGGGTTTCCCATATTGACATATAACAGGAAAAACACGTTGAGTTTCAGCTGCATATGTATAGGATGTATAGATCCACATTTATCAATCTTTGGTGCATTAACAGCCTAACAGCCCTGCACCAGTTCAGTTTGTCTGAGAATAGGCTATCCTCATCATTTCATCCAATGGTATCGAAAATCATTCAGATTGGCATTGGCTTTTAAAGCACATTTCAGTGGTCTATCATTTACATCACTATAGCCATCATGTCATTTATACTATTTACTATCTATATAGGTGCATAGTCATTTACTATTTCATGGTCATTTACTTTTTGTATAACTATAGTTCTTTTTTTATCTATGACTATTTTATGTTATGTTTTTTAGTAATATCTGGCCATAGTAAAATAAAGATAGTAAAATAACATGGATATAACATTGATATAGTTTTAATAATAATAATAGTCATATATGTGCATAAACTATCATTTCACTATAATTAAACTATTTATAGCCTATTTAAATGAATACTTTTATACTATTTATCTCTCATTTACTATTTTTCTGTCCATAGATAAACTCGCCAAAGGCACCACCGGTCGGGCCCAGAAGGCCACACAGTCCGCGCAGTGGCCCTGGCTACTCCACGTGTCCTGACATCACCAGGAACCAGTGGGATTTCACGCAAAAATGGTGATTCATGTATCTATATATATATGACTAGATATTCATATTCTAATCCCATTTTGTGTTTGAACAAAAAAAAATGGAGTTTAGGATGCAATGACCAGGAAACACTTGGATTTGAATCTACAACTGTATAAAGGTTAAGGTCGTTTACCAACGAAGACAGCCTCAGAAATGCAAATGGTGCGCTACAGGCGCACATTTCAGAATAGCCCCCTGACTTGTTTGTTGAGATTTGTTTGATTAACCGTTGAGACACATTTCAGTTTTTACCAACAAGCGCACTGAAAAAAAACACACAGCACCCGGAAACTTTTTTAGATGCCACTTTGGTGTAAGCAGGGATGACAGGATAACTTGGAAGCACGGACGACAATACATGAAACTGTGAATGGTTGCACAGGGAAAAAGAGCTAACAAAACCCTGGAAACATGATTCAAACACAAATAACATGTGAAGCAAAAATAAGAATGATGCCCATTGTGATAGATGATAATAAACGTATACATACGCAGAACACATCATTACCGTCATCGTTGTCGTCATCACAATTATTACAAACGTGGATATCATCATCACCACCACCACCAGCATCATCATCATCATCAGCAGCAGCGGCAGCAGCATCAGCATGGGAATTTGCCCTGCGACAAGGGAAAACATGTCCAGACCATTTCTCAGACCATTGCTCCAAAGCAGTCCTGGATACATAATATTCTAAAGAGCTGTTCTTCTATTCCCCTTTTTCGACAAACACCACACACTGACGTTTTAGCGTTACACGGGATAGGTACGATCGCATCATCTCCAGCCCTCCCCCCATCCTCGAAGGATGTCATGTGAACTTCCGCCCTGCTGCGAGCTTTCCTTGGTGAATGGACGTTGGGTTCGAACAACTATGTTCTGGCCGAGTTATGGCCTTTTGTGATACTTTCTGACAAGTTATGGCGTAACGCCGCTTGCAGTCGTAATCAATCTAATTGTTCGGGTCCCGGTCCCCCTTCGAAGCAGATTTCCTAGTTGGTATCATAGATCTGCTTGCTGGTGCCCACCAATGTTTCTTAGATTTGCTGGTTTATGGTTAGAACCTGAAAATGTATTATTCTTCTTTGCCACAATGAAGTATCATTTGTTCGCAGGGGTTTTGCCATGATGTTTTTGTTGTTTTAATAGAACAGAGAAAGGGACCGGCCCAGTGCTATCTACATCCGTTTAGCATATTTAAGCTAGAGTATACATGTATATAATGTTCCATTTACTTTTACATACTTTTACTATATTTAAATATATTTAGGCCAAAGTCTAGAGTACAAATTTGGTTCTTGAAATAAGAAGGTTACATAATCCTCTAGCAAGGACATCATCCCGGAGATATTAGTTTTCCAAACAGCCACAGGCCAGCCCTTTGACCCCCCGGTAGACGAATGTGAATCTCGGACAGTGATTGGTAAACACCCATTGTTACAACTCTGTTATTGAAATATGTACAGCGCGCATAACACACACATTATTATACATATGTACATCAATATCATTATATAGATATATGTATGTATATATATATGTATAACACTTTATAATACTACATAAATGCAAAAGGGTACTGTAATGTACCGTATACATAGAATAAAAACAGGGGGGACCCCATTGAGTGACCCAACGTTCATATCACCCAAGCTTCAAGCGGCGCATAAGTTCTTCCATATCCTCGAAAGGACAAACGTTGTCGTTCTCAGCATGGATGAACCACAAAGGCACCTCCTGCTTCTCCGTCAGCCTGCACAATTAGCATACTTCTTGGGCCGGCCAACCATAGACGTTGTTGTATAACGTGATATTCCACCCAAAAAGTGTTCTGATATAATACACTATGATGGTTTTGAAAACTACTGCACGAAAAAAGAAGTTATAACTTTTAGAATTTCAAGTTTCAAAGCCTATAGATCAGATTTCTCTGAAGTAAGCCACATATTTGAGGGCTGCCGATGTGCCAAATCTCCCAGCTATTTAGGGGCTGCAATCCACTTGCTCACCAGTCAAAGGAAAACAAAAAGTAATTTCCAGAGCGTAAATTATTGATCCCATCTGCCTAATATTAAACAGCCGGCCAATGGTCCCAAATGTGTAAATTCCCCCACTAAACTATGGTTTCTGGGGGTGTTTAATATTAGGGGGAAGGGGCTTGTTGTCCAGCAACAACTCTACATCTGTTGGCATGTTTCACCTTTGGAATGCACCGTGACCCACAAATGTGCCCTTCTTGGAAGCATACATTCATTGTAGTTTTAATGGGAGGTGATGGGCGAGCGAACAATTTTCAAAGCATAGTGTACTTCATACTCTTGATTTGTTCTGCACATCAAAATTGTACTTGATAAGGACATCCTATACTGAGTGATTATATCTAGTTATACATGGTTATCCCGAACAATAGACAGACAAACAGACAAACAAGTAGATACACAGATCGAGCAACATAGATACACGGATAGGACGGGAAAAGATAAAATTGGAAGACATTGGATAAGACCGATAACAGGAAAAAAACAGATATGAACATATTACACAAGAACACCATAAAACTGTTCACATAAGACAAACAGATCGAAAAATAGATAGACTGATATAGACAGAGATAGACAAAGATAGACAGAGATAGAAAGATAGAAAGATAGATAGTTCGAGTCGAAAGTAATGATACACTCATCCCAATGCAGCCTGATGGTAGAACAATCACTCACCAGCCTTGTGACCAGAGGCTCGATGGGATCGAGATCGTAATGTGCCGCAATTAGGGCAACTGCAGAGAAGTAATTCCTCAGGCCAGTAGAAGGGTTTGTTGTCAAGAAACGCGAGTAGACAAATGAACAATATCGGGATACAGTATCACAAGGATATATATATATATATATATATATGCACTAAACGACTATAAAAGTTACTGCGAAACTAAATTAACAATATATAATATGTTTTTCCAAATATGTGGGGTCTGCACCGAAATTGCCATGTTCGGAAATGGGGACGATAAAGCGACTTACTACACCACTAGCGCCGGCAAATGCAAATGATTTCAAATGGTTCTTTTGTTAGGAATCATTCTGGTGATTTTAGTCCTAAGTCCCAATGGATATCTATCCCACAGATGACCCTCTTAAAGAATCTTAAAGGTACATCGAACATAATATTGTCGGTTTATTGTCGGAGTTAGGAGCACACAACGGCATTGGGTTGTCCTTTCTTTAGATGCAAACATTAAACCGTTTCATCCAGGTCTACTACTTAGTCTACTCAGATGTTCCCAGAGTTGGGTGTACATTCTTTCCCTTTACATATTCCCAGAGTTGTTTACAGGTTATCGTCATATAAACTATAGTTATAGTCAGTTATAGGATGTTATAGCTGCTTGCATGATACACCTACTCTGCATGCTTTTTGGCTGCTTCGGCTATTTGAACAGAACCTGATGGGGCTGTGAACTTCATGGAAACCACCAAGCAGTTTTCAGCTTGTCGGTACCCCCATCGAAGGCAAATGGTGGCAGAATGACCCTTCACCAAGGCTTCTTTCTATCTCACTATATCCAATTCTTGTGGGTTAAAACACAATTTGGTGTTTACACCTCAACTTCTATCTATTTTCAGGTAAACCTCCAATTTTTGTGGGTTGATTCCCTAATTAATTCTCTAATCTTGTCGGTTATTGGTGAATATGTTTTCCAATCCCCATATTCCCTTTTGACGCCCGACCAATCCCTATGAAATTCGGATATTACCATTTCAGCAAGATTTGCTATATATATAATGTTTGCACCCGATTAGTGTCCTGGTACCCTATTGTGAGAAATTTCTTGCTCCTAATTCAGTCACATGCAAATTGTTGGGGGGGAACTCTATTGTGAGATTTTTTCCAGATGAGATTTTTTTCCAGATTTTTTTTCATGTTCTTTTTCCAAATGCTTTATTTTTTTTAAAAAAAATATTTTTTCTAATTATTTATGTTTATTAGATTTTTAATTTTATTTTAAATGCCTTATTGAACCCTTATTAAAAAACAGCATCCAGACAATTTTTCAAAGGGGTACCTCATGAGTGGCTCAGTTACTCAATAATATAATTGTTTGGATGGTACTCTATTGTGAGCACCAACTTTTGGGATTGAAAAAAAAACAAAACCCTTTCTCCACCTTTCTTTGGGTAAAGCTGGCCCTTTCACTTTAGAAAGCCATATTTGTGTTAAAGCTTTAAAATGCAAGGTTTTCCAAATAATTAGATGCCTTATTAAACCCTTATTAAACAACAGCACCCAGACAATTTTTCAAAGGGGATACCTCATGATTGGCTCAGTTACTCAATAATATAATTGTTTGGATGGCACTCTATTGTGAGCACCAACTTTTGGGATTGAAAAAAAAACAAAACCCTTTCTCCACCTTTCTTTGGGTAAAGCTGGTGCCTTTACTTTAGAAAGCCATATTTGTGTTAAAACTTTAAAATGCAAGGTTTTCCAAATAATTAGATACCTGAAAAAACCATAATTGGCCCAGTTACTGAATAATATAATTGTTTGGATGGTACTCTATTGTGAGCACCAACTTTTGGAAGTGACAAAAAAAAACCTTTCTCCACCTTTCTTTGGGTAAAGCTGATGCCTTTACTTTAGAAAGCCATATTTGTGTTAAAGCTTTAAAATGCAAGGTTTCCCAAATAATTAGATGCCTTATTAAACCCTTATTAAAAAACAGCACCCAGACAATTTTTCAAGGGGATACCTCATGATTGGCTCAGTTACTCAATAATATAATTGTTTGGATGGTACTCTATTGTGAGCACCAACTTTTGGGAGTGAAAAAAAAAAAGCAAAACCCTTTCTCCACCTTTCTTTGGGTAAAGCTGGTGCCTTTACTTTAGAAAGCCATATTTGTGTTAAAGCTTTAAAATGCAAGGTTTTCCAAATAATTAGATGCCTTATTAAACCCTTATTAAAAAACAGCACCCAGACAATTTTTCAAGGGGATACCTCATGATTGGCTCAGTTACTCAATAATATAATTGTTTGGATGGTACTCTATTGTGAGCACCAACTTTTGGGAGTGAAAAAAAACAAAACCCTTTCTCCACCTTTCTTTGGGTAAAGCTGGCCCTTTCACTTTAGAAAACCATATTTTTGTTAAAACTTTAAAATGCAAGGTTTCCCAAGTAATTAGATGCTTATTAAACCCTTATTAAAAAACAACATCCAGACAATTTTTCAAGGGGATACCTCATGATTGGCTCAGTTACTCAATAATATAATTGTTTGGATGGTACTCTATTGTGAGCACCAACTTTTGGGAGTGAAAAAAAAATGAAAGTAAATTAAAAGTAATTTGAAATCAATTGAAAGTAAATTAAAAGTAAATTAAAAGTAAATTGAAATCAATTGAAAGTAAATTGAAATCAATTGAAAGTAAATTAAAAGTAAATTGAAATCAATTGAAAGAAAATTAGAAGTAAATTGAAATCAATTGAAAGTAAATTAATTAATTAATTAAAAGTAAATTGAAATCAATTGAAAGTAAATTGCAATCCTTTCTTAAGTTGATTGACCAAAAAAATGTTGAGGGGGGGCAAAAAAAGTGCGAGTTATAGAGTATCCTCAAATTGTTTGGGGGGGGGCCCCTCACACTAATCAGACGCAAACATTATATATATAAATAAATATTCACACTGCATATTCCCATTCCCATTATATTCCCATTCCCATCATATCCCAATATTATCTCCCAACATTCCCATTGCAGTAGTCAATCTTAGCACGACGGCCCTAGGCACGCTCTGCGGGATGCCAGTTCCAGGGCCCCGTAGGCGCCCATTGAGGAGCCACAGAGGCTGACGCGCCTCACATCGTATTGAACCTGGGGTGCGACGGGAAAATGGAGGTATCCCCAGATAGATAGTTTATAATGGAAAAGCCTGTTAAAATGGATGATTTGGGTGTACCACCATTTTAGGAAACCTCCAAATGGGAAAATGGAGATTGAAATAACTCATAATTAGCAATTGGGACAATTATATACAAGTATGATAGTGATTAAAAATAAAATCTAATTTTTATGACATCATATTATTTTATCACTAATTATGAACAATGGTGACTTAACATGACTTAACTATGAACAATAGTGATAGAACACTCTGCACAATAGTTATGTCACCATCCAAAATGGAGATGTAAGCAGAACAAATGGTGGAATAGTGAGGGTATGACGATGTGACTCGCTAACTGTCTGGTAAAACCAATACATCAAACATTCATTTAGTAAATTAGATTTTAATCTAATTGTTAATGAGAACCATTGGGATTTGACAACCGGATGGGATACGAAGATGGCCCGGTACAGCAAATTTCTGTTTCTGACACTGCAGTTTGGTGTACCATCAAGCATAGAGTCATAGAGAATTCAATATCATTGACCTATATGATTGTAAACTAGATAAACATGGCAAACTACCCCTCTATCAGCAGTCACTCAGAGTTGACACACCAAAGAATGAAACAGATTCAAAGAAGTCAGTATATCAAAACTAGCCGCTAGCCTTGTAAAACATCCAACATGCCCCGAGGCCCTCAGGAGGCCCAGTGGGCCCCATGGTCAATTCCTACTTTTTCTGGCCAACAAATGGGGGTACCCGAGAGTCATTTATCGTTATTGGTCCTTATATGTCTATATAATGGAGAAATCACCATCTTTATCCGAATAAATCACAACCGTTGTTAAATAACTTAAATGTCCATTTCTGTCGATGAAATCCCCTCTTCCTGTTGCTTAAATCACCCAGTATTTCATGGTTACGTCCCGTTGTGTCTGATGGTGAACTCCCTATTTGGCTATAAAAAATCACATCTTTGATGGTATAATATGGTATACTCCGTTTGTATGGTTTGATGGTATATACCAGCGAACATAAAAAAGTGATCAAACCAAATAATTTCCTCTGTTTGATTGTATACGGTATGATCCAACCTGGTGTTGCTTTTTGGTGGTTCTACCCCCATGTTGATGTTGATCCATTCCGTTGTGAGACAAATTTTACCATGACTTGACAATAAATAGGAAAAAAAGGGCAACCACAATTTATACAAATTGTTTTGTTTCGTAAACATATAATATGTTAACATGTACTGAAATAATTTCTCTGAAAAACAACTGTAGAACTTCAATGTTATCAATAGATTTTCGTAACACTATAATAGTAACAAAAAGGAACACATTGATCGCAAAGTGGTGATCACCATAATATGAATGATGTATTATACGATATAAAAATCCAAGGAACTAAACTACTAATTTGCAAAAGGATCATCACGTTTGATGACCAAGATTAATTTCGTAGAATTGTTACTATCCAGTGGGTGTGAACTATGGCTCAATATGGCTAACTATTTATTTACTACACAATCTAACCATAATATACAGATATGGGTGAAAAAATAGTATACTCATTATATCATATTTTATACCCATATTATATATCTATATCATATACCCAGATCTATACCTATCTTTATTCTACCCGTGCTTCCCCCCCGCCCATCTCTTCACCACGGCGCTCGGATCATCTCTACGAGGGCCATCAAGGCAGCCTCGGCCTAAACCGAGACAGAAATCATGGCCAGTTTTAGCAGCCAAAATATGCCAGAAATCATGGTACAACCAGCAAACATATATGGAAGATAATGATTTAACCAAAAATCTAAGATTTACCATATATGGATAATCCGTATTTAACCAATCCACTATACATATGTTTTTATCCACAAATCCAGGGGGAAAATATGATATGAAAAAAATGATCGTGATTTATCCATGAAAATATATAATGATTTCACCAGCATAAACCAACATAAACCATGCGACCTGCTGATTTAAATATTGGCAAACGTTCACCAGCGACAATGTGGATTTGACCAACAATGAACAACAACCACCGTAAACGAATTCAATTCAACCAGCGAAGAGTTGATTTTAACCTGCCAAAGTTGTGGATTGTTCCAGTGGCAACGTGGATTTAACCAGACAAAATGTGGACTTCACCTGCATGGCTATTGAGCACACTGGGCAGAGGCACTGCCGCGCTATTTGCCACATGGGTTTGTCTGAAAAATAGGATGCCCCAAAATTGAACAAAATGATATATATATAACAATTTTCCCCATTAACATTAAATACCTTTGGGGGGTCTACCCAAATTCTGGACAATCCCAAATTTCATATCAAGTTATTTAGTATATGTGTATATCCGTTTATATCCCGGTGATATCCCCCATTTTCCTATTATAGAAATTCATAGTTTCCCATGAATCCCCTTAATCACCATGATTGGGAATTATTTTAAGGGGCAAACCATTCCGTTGCCGTCCATAAAACCACACCAGTTTGTTTTAATCACCAAATTTCAACCCAATCTCAGGTCGGTGACCCCCAAAGAATGTTTGGGTTTATGTCTTTCCCCCAATTTCAACGAATTTTAGCCAGCGATGAAAAAAGGGCGAATCTGAAGCATCTATTGTCGGGGTCACCGAAATGATGGGGATGGCTGAATCTATTGTTGGTTACACGAACCATTGTACAATATAATATATATATATATTATATACTGTATATTTATTTATATATATATATATATCATCACCATAATCTTCCCATTGTGACTTTACTGATAAACGTGATATCACCATTAGATTCCCATTAATCCCTATGTTCCATCAATATTCCCATCATATCTCCACAGTAATCCCTAATTTCCCTTGTTTTCCCAATAAAATTGGTGAAATCCTGATGAAATCTCCAAGCCCACCTGGTGATCGTAGTCAGACTCCTCATACCAGCCCTTCCGCAGCCAAATGCCGGCGCCATCTCCTCGCACCGCCGCTGGGAATGCTGGAGATGAATGGACCATCACTAGAGGGAGACTATACTACAGATATGATATTATATGGGTCTGGGGCAAAATTTAAGCCCTATGGGACCACAGATTTTCGTATATATATATAATACAATATTAACCATTCATTCTTGGGGGTACCTAAATTTGACCCATACCCCATATGGAAGTTTGTAAAAACCCCGCGCCTATTTGTTTAGTCTTCCATGATCCCCCATGAGCCATTTTTAGGTTTCACTCTAAAAAGCGATGAGAGGAAAAAAAAACGATAACGTTGGTTATGTTAATGATCTGTGTCCAGACTCTTACAGGACCGGATAACCCCACAAGGCAACTTCTTCCAATAATGAGCACCAAATGTTGTAGCGGGGACGGGGAAAGAAGGAAAGACAAAGGATGTGGTGGAGGACCGACAAGTAAAACAAAGTTGTGTGTGACAAAGTTGTATGTGAAAGATGGTGTGTGTGAAAGTAGTGTGTGAAAGAGAGCGTGTCACAAAGTTGTGTGTGAAAAATGGTGTGTGTGAAAGAGAGCGTGTGACAAAGTTGTGTGTGTGAAAGATCGTGTGTGACAAAGTAGTGTGTGAAAGATGGTGTGGCGAAAGATGGTGCGTGACAAAGTTGTGTGCGAAAGATGGTGTTGTGAAAGATGGTGTGTGACAAAGTTATGTGTGAAAGATGGTGTTGTGAAAGATGGTGTGTGACCAAGTGTTGTGTGAAAGATGGTGCGTCAAAGATGGTGAGTGACAAAGTTGTGTGTGAAAGATGGTGTGTCAAAGATGGTGTGTGACAAAGTTGTGGGTGAAAGATGGTGTGTGACAAAGTTATGTGTGAAAGACAGTGTCTGACAAAGATGGTGTGTGAAAGATGTATGTGACAAAGAGGCTGCGCCAGGTGACGCCTGCCACGCAGAACGCAAGTGGCAGTAACCAAGTCCCAATTCTGCCACGCAGAACGGCAGTAACCAAGTCCCAATTCTGCCACGCAGAACGCAAGACTTGTCTACAGGGAGCTCACCACCTGAGAAAACGATAAGAGGAAAAAAAAACGATAACGTGATTTTGGGTAATTAAAAAAGATACGGGGTTTTTATACAACCCCAAGTGGATGTCTCCAAGTGCCACGCCTGCCACGCAAAACGAAGGTGGATGTGACCAAGTGCCACTCCTGCCACGCGAAACGACGGTGGATGTCGCTAAGTGCCACGCCTGCCACGTGAAACGAAGGTGGATGCCGCCAAGTGCCACCCCCTGCCACGCAAAGTGCCGCGGCGTCACCGGCGACCAAAACGGGCCCAAGCGCGCCACCAGAGCCAGCCCAGTGCCAGCCCAGTGCCATAAGTGCCACGCCTGCCATGCAAAGTGGAGGTAGATGCCGCCAAGTGCCACGCCTGCCACGTGAAACGAAGGCATATGTCGCCAAGTGCCACGCCTGCCACGCAAAGTGCCGCGGCGTCACCGGCGACTAATCCCAGCCCAAGCGCGCCACCGGAGCCAGCCCAGTGCCGTAAGTGCCAGGCCTGCCACGCAAAACGCAGGTGAATGTCGCCAAGATGGTGTGTGAGAGACGGTGTGTGAAAGATGGTGTGTGTAAAAGATGGTGTGTGAAAGATGGTGTGTGTGAAAGATGGTTGTTGACAAAGATGTGTGTGAAAGATGGTGTGTGAAAGATGGTGTGTGAAAGATGGTGGTTGACAAAGATGTGTGTGAGAGATGGTGTGTGAAAGATGGTGTGTGAAAGATGGTGTGTGAAAGATGGTGTGTGAAAGATGGTGGTTGACAAAGATGGTTGGCAAAGATGATGTGAAAGATGGTGTGTGTAAAAGATGGTGTGTGAAAGATGGTGGTTGACAAAGATGTGTGTGAGAGATGGTGTGTGAAAGATGGTGTGTGAAAGATGGTGTGTGAAAGATGGTTGTTGACAAAGATGTGTGTGAGAGATGGTGTGTGAAAGATGGTGGTTGACAAAGATGTGTTTGTGTGATCTGAGTTTTTGTTAATGAAAAGTGCTTGCTGCTTTGAAAAGGGTTTTGCTTTACTTTGCTTTCTCCAAACATCTGAAAAACTGTACCATGCCCTCTGGACAAGGTCAGAAAAGTCAGAACATTAGTTTTTTGGCAATAGTGAAATTAAATTAGGCTAATTGACTTTTAGTATTGGAGATAAAACTGGAGTTGGGGAAAAAAAGTTTCTACTATTGCCAAGGTATTGCTATTGGCTAGCCAACATTATATATGTACCTGGTAATGAAATCACCATCTTTAATGGTAAAATAAGTCTTCCCCGGTTAAATCACATGGTTTATGGTTAAATTGGTTAAATCACATGTCTTTCATGGCTCTTAAATCACAATTCTAATGAATAAATCAGATCTTTTCATGTTGAATCCCGTTGTTTAAAACAGTTCACGGGTAAGAACAACACACAGCAGCTTGTTGCTCCTCGTTCCCGGTCGGTGGGGCACTGTGGCGCCAAGAGAATGCACCTTGAGTCTTGAGGCAAGGCTGGAACCGAGGAATGGACCCATGAATGCCTATGATGGTTAATGATGCATAAACAAATCTGTATACCATATACACTATATATATATATTGTTGATGATGATGATGATGGTGATGATGATGGTGATGATGATGTTGTTGTTGTTGATGATGATGATGATATATGCTGTGTAATTGAATATTAATGAACACATTCATTTGCAAAGCATTCTTTTCACTCAAATGTATGCTCATAACTGGTTGGATTAGCTAGGCGTGTAAAGCCGTCGTGAAGAAATCAATCAATAAGCGAGGCACTACTCACTTCCTCAATCGAGGTTACAGCGACTTTCCAACCTTGCGCTAAGTGCTATGTAAGTTTATACATCTAACAAAAGTCTGGGAAGTCGATACAGTAAGTAGTTGTTGAAAAGGAATAGACAACTCGTAGACTACAAGAGTCCACGTCTCCGGATCAAAGCGCAACGTGAGCTCGGTATCTGATATGAGTTGTTTGAGGATGCTACAGTGACATTTTGGTATTGGGATTTCCAACTCAATGCAATCATATTCAAATCACAGGTTAGTAAGATAGTAAGTAAATTTGGGATTTTTGAGGATTTTGAACATCCTCCTTGGAGATACCTGCAATATCCTGCAATAGTTGGTTAACGTTCAAACAGGACCATGTTTGGACGTCCCCATGTCCTACAGCCCCTCCACGGCTGCCCAGCCGAAGCAGCCGTTCGCGAAGGCTTTGAGGACAGCGATCTTCATCTTCGTCCAAGAGCAATCGCAGGGGCGTGTCGGATTCGAAGAAGAGGTTATTGTCACCCTCCAGCTTTCCCTTGGTGGATGATGTCCCTGTCGAAAAAAAAATGAGTTGCTGGGTGCTTGTTGAACAATCCATACCTAAAACAATTGACTTTTGTGAAAGAGAACTAGTTAAAAACCACAAACCTCTGGATCAATTATGATCAATTCAACATCAAAAAGCAAACCCATTGTGAGCACTTTTGCTACCGAAACTTCACAACGAGCTGGCGGTATGAGTCCACCTCTTGGAGGCGTCAATGAGTCAAGTTATTCCTCCCAAAATTGGGATCGTCTTAGCTGGTGAAGTTGTTGCACGTCAGAACTATCATGTATAATCATATTAATACTAGATCATGGGTCTATCATATTAAGTGGTAGTAATTTACACATCGTTCCCATCTAAAGCTATCATGTGCTTCGGAAACTCTGCTCGTAGTTCCTTGGCCCCTCATTTGCTGAATATACTGGGGTGGACTGAATATACTGTAGTGTACGGATGGAAGCAATGCAGAACGTGGGTACCTGCTATCAACAATTTTCCGAACCGACCGGACCCACCCAAAACATGATAACAAACAATATACAATACATCATGATACAAACAAAAACAGCCCCCAAAACACACATCAAAGAATCACCAACAAAAACTCATTTAGCATCCAGTCTCTTCGGGCCCTTTTCCGCCCAGAAAATCCATCCCTGCTGATGCCGGCCGCGGTGCATGCATCGAATGAAGGAAGAGAACGAGCGTGAGGGATTCCTGCGTCCTCAGGGCAAAAATCCAGGTATGAAGGGGTGGTATCCAAAGATCAATGAGACATACGTACGGTCAATAAGTAATCAATAAGTCATATATATATATATATTAGCAACAACTCTGCCAGAGAAGTGAAGTATCAGGAAATCTGGCCATGGTCGTGTTGCGACCACATGTGACAATTTGAACACGCGAGGGAACACGATAAGCGCAAAGCATCAAAACATCACAGAAGATGCCGTTTGCCTTTGCCACTTCGGAGGTTTTGACTTGTTTTGACCGAAAGTGGAAGGTTTGTCATCCAAAAGATTCCAAAACAAACTTGACATTCATTGACATGTAAAACCACCAGCCAGTCCTAGTATTTACTGATGAACTACAGTATGAATCAAGAACATCTCAGAACCCAAGGTCTTTCACTATCTGACCACTCTTGAACATGTAAAACATTGTAAAACAAAGCATTTTTGGGATTGACACCGCATGTCTCGATTAAATCCAGTCGCATCCTGCTGCAGTCTGGCAAGTACCTCAGCTGTGCTTTTGAGGAACTCATGGCTCTTTGCAACCCGCGTAATCCATGGCCTGTGATATTTAATAGGTTCAGAAAAAAAGTCATATCTCAACCAACGACCAACCCATGGGAATACTCTTCTTGACAGGTCTTCTTCCGAGTTTCTGAAGCTCTTCTTCAGGGGATGTTTCAAGTACCTAAATTGGAGGCAAAAGACCAATGTAAAGAATATGTTTGGCAATCTATGCATTAGGAAGTCTACCCGAGAATATCGCCTTGTATTGCACAGAACATCCATTTTGGCTACTTGGAAGACTTGGATGGGCCACGGACTTCTTGTTGCACCCAATAAATTCACTAACCCCATGCAGTTGGGAGACTCCTATCTCACCACTCAACTCAATTTGCTAGGTGCCACCGCAAAAAAAATATGAGGCCTTCAAGGCCAAACTTCTTCAGTCTGGCCACTAGTGCCACTACTCTCTGTGGCTCTTCACCGGCGTCCATAAACATCCCATCAATCTTTGGTGTTCCGACGTTTCCCATATAAAATTCATCAAACAAAACATACTATCAACCATGTATCAACCAGGTCATCCCAAGTTTTCATCCAAGTTACAGGCAGTACTTCAAAACAAAGCCCCCCTCCGCATCGAACGTGTAGCACTTCATCCCCGGCGCTTGCCACGGGCAGCGCCTGTTGCCAGTGGTGACCGCCTGGCGCGGCAGCACCTGGAGGCTGCTGGGGGCGCAGCGCGGTCCGGACAGGTGGACTTCGAGGATTTCGTTGGAACTTGGAGCTTGGAGCCGATGTTTCCTGAGCTGAAATGTGTGGAAAAATGCTGAAGATCGGTGGCACAATTATGGTAAAATGATGGCAAAATGGTGATGAAATGGTGGTAAAATTATGTAAAATGGTGGTCAACTGTCTTAATTCAAGTGGTGAAGAAAAATCAAAGAAAATATCGACGAACATGGATGAACATCTGGGTGGTTTTCCGAGTGGAATATGGTAGTAACATGGTTTTTGGATGGGTTGTGAAAAGTGTTTTGTTTTCCCAACATCTGGCAGTGGCCAGCAAAAAGTGCCAGAAGATTACATGATGTTTGTTTACCCATAAACATGTAACCTGGTGATGAAACAATAAATCGCAAAGCCGGATCTCAAGGGCGTGGGAGGAATGAGACGAGCGGTTCAACCTCCTGAACAATATCTACGTCAATGGAGATCATCACCCTAAAATATGGTGGAAAAAAACGGTTTGAAACCATCAGCCGGATCATTGGTCATACATATATATATATACATATACACTATACATACCCGTTTTAGATGATTTAATCATAATGTTTATTGATTCGAACATATTCGAAACCCATCAGCAACCTATCAGGATACCAAGGGTCTGGCTCCAGGTGAAATGTCGTGCTTCATGCATTTCCCATCGCCGCCAGCCCTGCAGGAGTCCAGGGTGACTCTCTGGTTGATCCACTCGCACCACGCAGAAATGGAAGATGCTCTCAGGCTCCAGTGGAATCACCATGGATCTCCAACCATCTCCTGGCGGTGAAACCATGTGAAAACCATGGTCACCATATGATTGTTCGATCTTCCTTTACCACAACAGTGATAATTTGGGTGATTTCTGGGTTTACCGCTTTACCCGTGAGCATGAATGACCATATGTGAAAATCCGCTCCTCCCAATTAAGCACCTGCACCAAAAATGGCCAGTCTGCCTCCCCCATGTATACGACTATACAGTATATGCCCGTCATCATTCATCATCATCCACCGTCCACCAGCATCCATCATCGTCCATCATCATCCATCACCATCCATCATCACATATTGCAAAATGTTGTCACACCAGAAAACATATATATATATATATATATACATAGTATTGTCACAATTATGTATATATATAATATTCATATTAGATGTATACATTTTAATATATATATATATATATTAAATGTACATAAAATGAGATGCATACATAATACTTGTATTAGACGTATACATAGTATATATATATGCAAATAAAACACAACCATGTATATATATATATATGTATAAATCTAAAGAAAAAACTGAAATGAATAATTATGACAATATATATATATAACACATGTAATATATAATATAATAACAAATAATAAAAATGAAAATGATATAATATTATATTTTATAATATAATAATTTAAAAATAAAATATAATATAATATAATTTAATATATATAATAAAACATATGATACAGTAAAATATAATATAATAATAAACAAATAAAAAATAAAATAATATAATACAGTATACCATCCTATAATACAAAATAATATAATATAAATATAAAGACACATATAATTTTAACATAAAAATAATATAATAATGTAATATTATATATATAATATTATGTAATATAGTACTGTATATATTATTTAACGATATAATACAATATAATATAATATGATATGATATAGAAAAACTATAATACAACATATGATATAGTAAAATATAATATAATATTAAACAAATCAATAAAATATAATATAATATAATACATTATACCATCCTATAATACAAAATAATATAATATAAATATAAAGACACATATAATTTAAACATAAAAATAATATAATAATGTAATATTATATATATAATATTATGTAATATAGTACTGTATATATTATTTAACGATATATTTAATAGATATGTATTTTTTGTTTACCATAAAACATCCCTTCATAAAAAAAAAAAACATTGGTTATGAAGCTTCATCCCTCCATTCACCCAATCTCCTTCCCAGCAAAGATCAATGCCCAGATTGGGATCCCATTGCCCCTCCGCCAGGCCCAGGTCTTCCGTGTCCCCCACGATGCGCACGCGCATGGGCCCTGTGCCCTCGCTGCTCAGCTCCGTGGCCACGCGCCAGGGCGGCATCAGCACGTCGGAGGCCTCCGGGGCTAACAGGAAGACGATGCCCGCGTCAGCGCTCCAGTCGTGGGAAAAATAGCAGGAGTTTCCCCAGTGACATTGGCCACTTTGGAAATACTCACAGATACGGCTAACATGTTGATGTCCATTTGATGTGTCGGAAGCGTGCCAGGTCCAGCTCTGAGTATCGGAAGTTCTCCAATCATCTCTGGAGTTGTTCGCGTCCAGGTTGGGCGCATCCCAACGGTTCCAGCTGGAGTTGGAGTCCCATTTTTCGCTCCACTGTGAAGTCGTCTCATAGCCGTTTCTATCGCTGGAATCGCTGCCTCTTCCATTGCCCCGTCTCCGAGCAGGGCTTTTCTTAGCCTCTTGTCTCACACTCTTTATTCCCTCGAAACCTCTACTGCCCAGTTTTCTGGGCAGGGATCTTGAATTCCCAGTCTTCTCTCCTTTTCTGTTCATTTCGATTCTGAACTGTTGCTCTCTTCAGACCTTGTCTGAAATACTGATATTGGTTTTCCTGTCTTTTGTTGCGCTCGGATGGTCCAACTGGATATTTTGCTCAACACCACCGCTGTTGCTTTCTCGCAACTTCTACCAGAGATCCTTTCTCGCTTTACTCTGCAAGAAAGTATGTGTTTCTCTGCTCTTCACTTAGCGTAAAGGTTAATCATGGAAGTCTAGCTTAATATATACATATATATATATATATGTATAATGTATTATAATGTATATATATAGAGGAACCCCTATGGTATAGATACTCAAATGGAGTGCATTTGGGCTATGTGCATGTGGAGTTTTCATGAGTTTTCTCTACTGGTACCCAGTTACTGTAAATTGTTGAACTTGTTGCACTGTGTCAAGGATTGTCAAGGACTTAGTCAGTCATGTCTCATGTACTACCCTGGGTCGAAAGCGTAAATGCTGCAGAATGAATAATTGAAGGACCCACGACCGATCATGACCCCAGGGAATGCACGGGTCCACCCAGCCCAGTCAAAGCAGGATTTGCCAATGCTGGTGGCATGGAAGTTGTGACCTATCACTTACAACATCTCATAACTGGTCTCAAAAGACTAATCATGGTTTTATTTCCAGCACCTTCATACCGACTAATTATATTCATACCACATCTATTCACCCATGATGGAATAGTGGTAGAACCCGGATTATTAGGGTTGCATTGTTTCATTGGTACATCGTACCACTGCATCTTCTATCTGAAGGCCTTTGGATAACCAAAAATGGCCAGGAATCCAGCAAAAATCATCTTCCAACTCCAATCTTTGGGAGTGGCAGGTTTCAAGGGTGTCCTCAGAAAGATCTACTACTGTACTGGTAGTAACTCAGCTGGGCAGAAATACATACATACATATATATATGTTACTAATAATTATTAATCATTATTATATTATATATTGAAATGTCACATGCGCATTAAGGCCTGGACTGGTCCCATAGATTTTCCCGTCTTATCGCACCCCAAGCGTCCCGCCCTCTCTCGTCTGCCTGACCACTGGTCGCCACACAAAGCCACCTGGAAAGTGGCGATAGGTCAAAATCAAACACCCCGTAGCGTAAATGACAGTCCCAGAAAATCATTTTGTAGAATCATTTCTACTAACATCCCTATTAGTCTCTTTATTTCCAAAAAAACAAATAAATCGTTTCTATCATTTTTTGTAACATCCCATAGTCAATCATTTGGGTCTGTCCCGAAGCTAGATGGTGATCGCAGGCTTATATCGTTTTTTCCCCACATAATATCCCAAGTCGAAAGGGCGTACAATGGGCACCATTTACTAATTTCAGGTCGACTTGAAGGCAAGGGCTAAACACCCAATGTATTATGAGAGATTTGACCATCCAAAATCCATGAAAACATCTGGATTAAACGATGTTGACCCAGAACAATTTGGCAAAATATGGCCAACTTGTTTTTTAAAAAAAGGTTTAAAACGTGAAATTCCATCCTTGCTTGATCCTAATACGAAGGGTATGGGTCAACATTGAAAATACAACTTCAATGACCATCCCAGTGATCACTAATAAGCTTATCACAGGAATGACCATCCTGAAACGTTTGGTATCCCCGGCATTTTGGGTTTTGTCCCTGTTTTGGTTGTACCAAATACCATACCCGAAACAACCACGGACCAAGCGCGATTGCTGACCCTAATCTGTTGTTGTTTTGTCTCTTGAATTTCCGGCGGATTAACATGGGAGTTATACCACTTACACAGTAGGTGGAATCATCGCTGTTTGAAGAACCTCGTACTCATAGTTTTAATATGTTTTAATAATCTGGTGGTCTGGGTTCATCCTGCCCGGACGAAACTGGTTCCACTTCACGGAGATCAGCCCCCAGACGGACATCCAGTTGCAGCATATCCAAAGGTACCATTGTGAGTACCACTTGACAGCACGTATTCAACTGGCAGGTACTTTGCAAAGGCGATGGGATCTGGCAGCCCCTGGAAAGAACCCCTCTCCGTTGGACGCACTTCATGATGCTCACTGCTGGCAGGCAGCAAGTGAAGTGCTCAACCAGTGACCCCATACTTGCTCCTCAGGGTGTTTGTGTGCCCATCGCTCGCGTCCCAACCCCTTTGAACGTCTCTCCCGCGAATGTTCTCAGACGTCTGGCGTCCGGACCCTCTCCCAGAGTGATCTGTGTCATCATCCCATGGATCATGTTTTTTGTTTACATTCTTCAAATTGTTTTGATGCATGATGTTTTTGCAATGCTCGTGGTGCTCTTCTACATTGTTCATCAAATTCCATGATACGATACATCACCATTAATTCAGGTTCATCAATATCCAACGTGTCATTGTTTCCAATACTCTTATTGGCGTTAATTCATTGCAAATTAAACAAGTTTAAAAAACAATATAAACAAATTCAAACATTTGTTCAACTTAAATTTACTTTCTGCAGCAAATAATGACACCAACAATTATTAACTGACTTAGTAATATCACCACCCGCGATAACCGCGGCGTCACGGCGGCGGTCAAGCGCCACTGCACCCAGTTCAGTGCCCCAAGTACCAAGCCTGCCACACTAAAGCACCATGAATCTCACGAAGTGCCACCATGACTCTTGCATGTGAAAGAGTTTTGCGTGGGAATGCTGTGCGTGTGTGTGAAAGAATGTGTGTGAAAGAGTTCTGTGTGACAAAATTGTGTAAGTGTGTGACAATGTTGTGCGTGTGTGTGACTAAAAATTGTGTGTGAAAGAGTTTTGTGTGAGTGTTTGACAAACTGAGAGAGTGTGTGCGTACAACGTTATAACAAACGGGTTAACATTCATGATGCAGGGGGCTGCAGGGAATGTCATAGTTCTGCAGCCAACGAAGACGGCTATGATATTCTGTGATATGGACTTGGCACGCCAAGTCAGGTTTAGGTATATGTAGAAAGGTTTTCACAGTTTCAGATTTGCAGATTTCCGTGTGCTTGATTTTGAAGGTGACTCAGGACATTTGGCGACGACATCAACATCACTCAAAAAATCTACCAACCAATAACCCACAGTGTGTGAAACAAATGTTGTGTGTGAAAGAGTTGTAGATGAAAGAGTTGTATGTGACAATGTGTGTGTGTGTGTGGTGTGAAGGAGTTGTGTGAAAGCGGGGTGTGTGAACGAGTTGTGAGTGAAGGAGGTGTGTGAAGAGGCCAGGAGAAGGCGGACGGGAGCTGACGGGAGCGCACACCAGAAAAGCAAGAACTGCACACAAAGATGTGTGGAGAAAACTCATGAAACCACCACATGTTTATATTTTTTGTGTTTCCACTGGGAATGGCAGTTTAGCCTTCCATCACCCACGGGCCCCAGGGCGGCCCCGGGTCCCCCAGCGATTGCCATGCACTGCGCAGCAAGAGCTCGGCAGCCGGAGTCAGGCTTCCATCCAGGAACCGCAGCAGACCTGGTGAGAGCCGAGGATTTCCAATGGGCTTGGAGATTTCATCAGGATTTCACCCATTTTATCGGGAAAACAAGGGAATTTCATAGGGATTACTGTGGAGATATCATGGGAAGAGTGATGGAATGTATAGGGATTAATGGGAATCCAATGGTGATATCATGTTTATCAGTAAGGATGCAATTGGAATATTGATGGACATTAATATGTGCCTATAGGTGTTAATTGAAGAGTTTGATATGGAAGCCATCGCTATGTAAAGTTCATTTGCCCTTTGACAATCTTCATGGTATATCATGATCATGTTACATTGCTATGTTCAAGTACCAGAGGGTAATTGGATTCGGAGTTGGATGATACATGGGATGTTTGAAAAGGAATCAGTATGAATCAGTTAAAGTGGATGTTGACTGATCAACAGGTTCACATTCGTATGGCTCGGATAATTGCTGTGGATATACATCTCACTTGACATATGGTGTTTCCCCTGTTTTGAATGGAATGTTGACAGTGAAATCTGAGATTCACATCCAAGCCCAAGCACGAGGTCTGGTTGCTGGTTGTGGAATCACCATCCAAGAAAAGAGAAAATACGATAAAAAAACGAGGAAACATCAACTATAGATCCGGTCACCAAGTCCCTCATTTATGACAATGGTTCTCCTCTTTCAAACTGAGTGATTCGTGCCTTTCGAATGTCAACCCTGGATTTAATGGACACTGATTGAATAAAATTCAGGACTCCCATCTCCAAAAAGTGATCAACTGCTGGTTTAATTCTGCACAGTCCCAGGTAAACAAGCCAAAAGCTTCATTGATCCGGGGGTGAGATGAACATCCAGCCGGGCAACCAACACAACTGAAACAAGTGGAGGTTCACAACTGAAAATCCCTCCCCGAACCTCCGAAAGAAGTGTACTTTGGAGGGATACCATTGATCCGGATACTATTTCTTTTGGACAAACAAGTAGAACTCCCTTGGGCTGATCCGAGCAAAGCGGGGATGGAAAATCAAGGCCAACTTGACTATTCTGACAGGCAACCATTTGCTTTGAGTCTTAGAGTGCCTGTAATCATCCGCTTTTTGGAGTACATAATAATGACCCATACTATACCTGAATGAGCAATGACACTCCTGCAGTTCCCATTCCATTTCTGTTTCCTTGTCTTCTTACCCAATTCTGCCTTTTTACCAATCAAGTGTTTTGAGTTCGCAAGAAACAAATTCAAACATAGCTTATCGCTAACCATTATAATCACTATAAAACAATGTTTGTTTTCTTTGCTGATATATCCGCAGCTACAATCCGCGTGCCTGTGGCCAGTCGCCGGCTGCCCTCACGAGCACAGGCTTTCTGTTGTCTGACCTGGCGGCTCCACTGAAAAAGTGTCTCATGGGGGCTTAAAAATCACCTTGGTGATAGCATGGTATGCAAGAACTGCACCCAAAAAAGTTGCAAAGTTTTGCTCCGAAAATCTTCAAACTGCAGATTTGAATATCTTGAATCTTGGACTTTGGGTGATTTAGGTGGCCTTTTTTTTGCCAAGGTTATATGACCCCATTGTATCCAAACACGAGTATCACATCCAATCTTTCGAGGGCCTGCTGCGCCATGACGGTGGTCTCATGCCAGGCGTTCAGCACTAAGCGCCGCTTGGTGGAGACATCCAAGCCTTGCCGAAGGATCCACACAGTTTGTGGATTTCTTTCTGCCCCAAAGTTGGATGGGGTTTATATAATGAGATGTAAGTACCAAATCAAATTGGATCTAATATGAATAAGATAGGCAAAAATTGGGACTTGACATGATTTAACCATCAAACATGTGAATTAAATATCAGGAAGATGGATAAAAACGGTAAAACAATCAATCAGTTGGATTTATATAATCATCAATCAAAAACGGTGAATTGGCTATCAACAAACAGGGATTTGAATGGGACTTCAAGGTGTTCTTTAATGTTTTGGTATTGAAATTAATTATATACCTTTCGCTCCAGCCAAAAAAAACACACAGCAGAGGAAAGTCCAAGATGAATCATCATTTTCCCTATTCGAATTGCCATTTGGGGGGTGTACCATTGTACCATGGTATAACCAATGTATAACCAATACTGTAAGTCATCGCTTGCCCTGGCCCTGTGCTGGCGCCGCATATCGTGGAGAATTGCAGAGAAGTTGCCAAAAATAAAGGAAAAACAAGGGCTGAAGCATGTTGAACCATCTGAAATGGTGACTTTGCGAAGCAAATGGTAGTTTCGTATGGGAATAGTATGGGGATACAAAGGCATATGTGAACCAAATGGGCATCTATATATGGGTAAATCACCATGGGTAGAAGACATGTCTTATACATTGAGTACAGCACGGAAGGCAGATCAAAAGCGCTGAGACAAAATATTGCCGTCCTTATAGTATTACCCAAGGCATGCACCGGAATGAATTTGTGCATGTATTGTACAAGCTGAATACACAATATATAGTCATGTAACATCATGTACATAGTAATGTACGTACACAATACATGTATGTATTTTACATACATTATTATTACAATCTTTTTTGGGGTGCCGAACTGTTAGAGTGACAAGATTGTTTCCTATAGCAGTGGTCCCTGAATGGGAAAATCATCCAATGGCCAGGCCCTTCGCAAAGGCTTCACCCTCCGGTCATGTAGCATAGCAATGAACATTTTCCCTGCTTAAAGGTAAATATAAATATTATATATATATAAATATTATATATGTATATAAAGAGTAAATAAATATATATATATATATAACTATATATATATGCATTTATATAATGCATATATATATATACATTTATATAATATATATATATACACATACGTGATATTATATAGTCTTAAAATGTTATATATATATATATATTATCAGTAGCCATTTATATATACATGGTTTGCCCCTCAATGGAGATTTCCCATCCCTGCAGCTCCCCTCTTGGTCCCCCGCGAGCTGCTGTGCACCAACAGTGAAGGACAAACTTGGTGAAGAAGCCTGGAGAAAGGCTGGAAAATCATGAGTAATGGTTGATTTAATGGTTGAATATTCATTTAAACTGGTGAATATCCAACCTGGAAAATATTCATTGTGGAATGATTTAATGGTTGAATATTCACCACTGATTTAAAAACTGATTTAAATAGTATATAATCATATATAATCACAGTTGATCACACTTGATGGTAAAACATAATTCTATGGGACGTGTATATAATAATTCATAATATTTCTTTATTTTTCAAGCAAACCATGATTGTATTCTGTCAAACAAAAATAACAAGGTCAAGTGTCGGAACACTGAAACAGTACTGGCTCCAAGACTACCTCTGCATGCTGCTTGTGTCGCATGTTACTTACCATATCTTACAGCGTGATATCCAAAAAAACAAAGCGCAACAATAACACAAGTCAGATTATTGTACCATCTGCACCTCTGATGACAAGACATGAAACTTACAACGCGTGGAATTGAACCGGCGAATGTTTGTCCTTGATGCAAAGAGTCATATTTGAGGTACCACCAGTCTCGGCTTATAAGTCCTGTCTCAATGGATGAATACTCCATCTTTCCTGGGTAAACAAAAACACCATGTTTGCTGACTTACTCCCCAGGTTTGCAGCTGCACTCCGCAGGCTTGCTACAGGTGGACCGGTGCACCTGTCTGATCTTGCAGCAACCTTCGAGCCGCTCCAGCTTTCAGCTGACGCTCCTGGAACTGGAACCAGGGTTGTGATCCAACCAACAAAAAACATGCATCTGTTGGAGTGAACAGTGACATTATCATTATATATATATATATATAATTATAATTATATATAATTTGAATATAACATGAGAAAAGAGTTAATGGGATATGCATGGGGGTACAGTGAGAGATAGTTCGTCAAATTGAATTTATATTTAGGGTGTCTGAAAACATGTGGGATCAACCATTGGATTTTTAAGGGGCACCCTGTTTTCAGACACACCCAATGAATTCAACAACCAATGTCGGGTGGCTTCAGGATGATTTCCCTTGCTAGCCATTGTTAATTACCTGGGAGTACATCCATCTATCTATGGACCTATCAATCCATTGACCGTCTATCTATCTGGTTATCTCGTCTTCAACATCCAAAGTATTTGCTGCTGAATCTCATAATTTTATCGGTTCAAGCCACCGCCGCCGTGCTCCTGCTCGGATGTGCATCCGAGTGTATAAGTGTTTCATATGTACGTGACATGTTTAAATCGGTGGAGTAAGGATGCGTAAAAACCACTTCAGGTTGTGGATTGCAAATTGGGTTGTTTGAATTATATATTATAATATATTGAAATATAGGATACCCCCTTCCATCCTGATCCATCCCGGATTTTAACCTCCATGTTTGTGAAACCCATCCATATTTTTATCCCCTGCGATCAGTTCATATTCTCAGCCGATCCCAGAACAGGCCTGCCGTGTGGCTTCTTCCTTTTGTGTTTGAAGCATGCGTTCTGTGCTGTCCCTGATCGGTGCTGGGGGAATTTGCTCAGACCCCATCCCATTACACTGGTTGGTTAATATATGAATTCACGGCTTATGGATGATGACACACTCCAATCATCCCCAATCTATTGGATAGTATGCAACTCGCCAACCAAATCATCGACCAACACGAGTTTTGAACACCTGGTCATTCCTCATCTTCTTGGGATAAACATAACATACCATTCTTGTCGGTTGCATGCTAACTCTGGCTAGTTAAATCACCATTGTTGGTTAGCCGGTTAGCCATTTCCTGTGGTGTTGAAGCAATGTGGCAAACACCGACAAAACCATCCACCATTGACAATTTTGGGGGTTATAGCCCTAACTACCTGAGGGCTACTGCATTCTTGGGTCTACCACACTAATGCACAAAATATGGTAGTCTAAGAGATAACATTGGGACTGGATCTACAAGAGCTAACGGAAGAAGCTACAACTAACCTTTGGGATATACCAATAAACTGGCACAGGAATACCAACAACACACCATTATATGTAGACCTTGCCCATAAAACAAACTGTAAGAAAGACTCTAGCCAGCCACTCCAGCAGAGAAATGGCTGGTCAATGTTACCCGACAAATAGGTTGGTTTAACCACGGGTTGGTGGTGACATGATGGACTTCGTGGGCAGAATCATGTGAAGTACAACGTCAGTAAGAATATCATGTCATGTGGATTACGTACAATAGATTTAACCATTGATTCATTGATTCTGAAAACTCCCCTGCAATGGCAGTTCACTCCAAAACAAGTTCACAGATATGGTTTAGGACGTCATCATGTCCAGCCCATCTGGGGTTCTCAACCTCTTCTCTGAAGAGGGATGGGAAAATCGTAGCGAGCAAAGCCATTGTTTCCAACCACTGAGCCGTGGAAACAAACCTACTGGCAACAGTGCCAACTTGAAGGAAATATAGCAAATTTCATCTAGGACCCAGGGCTACATACAAATCAGAACGAAACCATACCTTTCAATCATTCCTGTTTGCCTCGTCATCATGTTTGATTCACATCATGCTTTACGTTCCCTCCGCAATTAACACAATGGGAAGTCATGTAAGGTCTCTATGTTCTCCAACCCTCCCAATCATCCCGGCTATATTTGTGATGACTAAAATCACCCATTTCTGTTGGTTGGATGACCATTTTGGCTGTTCAAATCCTGAATATTCCTTGATGTTGTTTGCTAAAACCGGCAAAATATTATTGGTTTGTTCCCAAGTTCCCAACCTTTGTCGTTCAAGTCCCAACCTTTCCAATGCCTGTTGCCAAAATCCTACTTTTGTCGTTGAAATCCCCAGTTTTCTAGCTTAAGTCTCAAAAATCAGTTCCTCCGTTGATTCCAAACCATCCAGCATCAAAATTCTGTGTCAAAATTCTGTGCCCACTATCCAATCTTTTCAGCTTAACTCCCCAGGTGCTCCCCAGGCCGATCTTCCACCAGGTCTCCGGACAAGCGCCAGGCTTCCACCCAACGATCCCAGCTGCATCGAAGGTTCCGGCGCTTCAGGGAGGTTTCCAACGCCACACGGGCGGCCTGGGCAGCTTGGCACCAGACTTGCTGGGGATATGTCAATCAATTTCCATCAGACATCATGAATTTATATTGAACTTAGATAGATATAATGTCGGATACAGGTTAGTGTGGGGAGGCCCCCCCTCCCCCCCTCAACACATTTAGGGTACAAAATAGTGTGGAGATGTCAAGGGACCGGGTACACAATAGTGTGGAATCAAAAAAATGATAGATTTCAATTGATTTCAATTTACTTTCAACTGACTTCAATTTACTTTGAATTGATTTCAATTTACTTTGAATTGATTTCAATTTACCTTGAGTTGATTTCAATTGATTTCTGATTTCAATTTACTTTGAATTGCTTTCAATTTACTTTGAACTGATTTCAATTTACTTTCAATTTACTTTGAATTGCTTTCAGTTTACTTTCAATTGATTTCAATTTACTTTCAATTGATTTCAATTTACTGTGCTTTCAGTTTACTTTCAATTGATTTCAATTTATTTCAATTTACTTTCAATTGATTTCAATTTCCTTTCAATTGATTTCAATTTACTTTCAGTTTATTTTCAATTGTTTTCAATTTATTTCAATTTAATTACTTTCAATTGATTTCAATTAATTTCAATTTACTTTCACTTGATTTCAATTTACTTTCAGTTTATTTTCAATTGATTTCCATTTATTTCAATTTAATTACTTTCAATTGATTTCAATTTACTTTCACTTGATTTCAACTTACTTTCAATTGATTTCAACTTACTTTCAATTGACATCCCATAGTAATCCCATAGAAAGATCATAGAAATATCATGGAAATCCCAGAGGAATCCCACAGAAATCCCATAGAAAGATCATAGAAATAACATGGAATAGCATAGGAATCCCACAGAAATCCCATAGAAAGATCATAGAAATAACATGGAATAGCATAGGAACCTCAAAGAAATCCCATCAGAATTCCAATAATAATCCCATAGAAATATCATAGAAACATCATGGAAATACCTTGGAAATCCCACAGGAACCGAATAGAAATTCCATAGGAATCCAATAGAAACCCCATAGAAATATCATAGAAACATCATAGAAATACCATAGAAATCCCATAGGAATCCAATGGAACTCCCATAAGAATTCCATAGAAATCCAATAGTAATACCATAGAAATACGGCCAGGCGCCTTGTGTTGCCCGGAAATTTACAGGGACGTTCCCGGCATGTTGATCATCATGATGATGATGATGATGATGATGATGAGTCTAACTGGGGTGGGAGAATTAAACCCTTATTGAAGATCTTCAATGAATGTAAGAGTTTAACGGGGGTGGGAGAATTAGACCCTTATTGAGTATCTTGTAAGAGTTTAACGGGGGTGGGAGAATTAAACCCTTATTGAAGATCTTCAATGAATGTAAGAGTTTAACGGGGTTGGGAGAATTAAACCCTTATTGAAGATCTTCAATGAATGTAAGAGTTTAACGGGGGTGGGAGAATTTATATGAGATGTATAGTGTGAACAAAAAATCCATGAAATTTATGCTATTCTGGGCTTGGGCAACACAAGGTGCCTGTGGGTAGAAATACAATAAAAGAAAAAAGCTTTAGCAAAGGAAAAGGTAAAGGAAGTGGTTGAAAAAAAAATCACCTCAGGAAGCAGCTGGACACAATAGTGTACCCCCCAAACAAACCATACTATTGTGGATCAGGGTTGCTCATGGACTACCCCCTTGAAAAATTGTTTGAGTGATGTTTTTTATTTGGGTTTTAATAAGGCATCATATATTTTGGGAAATTGGGCATTCCTGGGAATTTCAAATGAAAGAAACTAAGAAAGTAATTAATTAAAAGGAAAAACTTTAGCAAAGGAAAAGGTAAAGGAAATGGTTGAAAAAATCACCTCAGGAAGCAGCTGGGACACAATAGTGTACCCCCCAAACAAACCATACTATTGTGGATCTGGTTATAATTTTCTGTGGAAGGACATTTGGAAATTTCAAATGATCAAGTGAAAAAAACTAAGAAAATAAAAGAAAAAATCTTTAACATGTTTGAAAACAAAAAAAGGAACAAGCTGACACAAGACACAATAGTGAACCCTGACACAATAGTGAACCCAACCCCCTACAACTTAGGATCAGTTATAATTATATTAATTATATTGTTTAAAAAATACAATGTTTAAATTGTTAAATTAAAAATTGAATATATAAAAAACAAAATTTTTAATGTAATGTTTAAGTTGTTAAATTAACAATTGAATATATTTTTTCAATGTAATGTTTACATTGTTAAATTAAAAATTGAAAAATAATATATACATATATACATATTTTCCTTTAAAAAACTGTACATCAAAATTACCAATTATATAAATGAAAAAAAAATAGCCAAAAAAAAACTGAAAAAACTTACCCCAAAATCCTGTGGTCACAATACTGTACCCCTCCATCATTTCCAAAGGTTCACAATTATGTTGGAGTCTGCGGACACAATAGTGTATCCCCACACTCATCACTGCATCCCACATTGATATAAAAATAACCAGAAATCTTCAAAGCTTGGATGAGGTAATGTTTTGTCGGAAATTCTTGGGTATGCTATGTTCGCCTTTTTTTTTCAGTCATCCAGTGGAACAACAAAACAACAAACGAGGGTCAACTCATAAGATCAGCAAGAAGACAGGTGAAAACAATGCCCTTGACCATCTGCAACGGGTTGTATATCAAATCTCCCTGATCTGAAAAGAAGGACCAGGCCTGATGAATCATCATTCCAGCGCAATAGCATGTGCATATAATAGGATAGCATATAGTTTAATATTATGAGTAACAATAGTACACCCAAAAAGAATCCGAATATCAAATATATATAATAAAATTAATCCGATAATTAAATACAGGTTCCACGTTTTCACTGCAAACATGGAGGGTGTTCACCGACTGACTGCTCAAGGAAAACCCGTTCAGGTTGCCCCTAGCATGCAAGAACCATACGGTATCCCTGTGAACACACACCTTTTCCCTTGGAAATATATATCTCCATCAATCAAACGAAGCACAACCTGCTGAACTAACAAAAACCCTGCGTGATGAACGGCCAGCCCTGAAGCTTTGAAGGCTTGATGGCAAGGACACCTTCTCCAGGCTTTGGTTAAACCCACAGCCAAGAGTCAGACTTTGAAGACTCGATGGCAGGGTCACCCGCTCCAGGCTTTGATTAAACACATAGCCAAAACTCAAGGTTTGAAGGCTTGATGGCAAGGTCACCCGCTCCAGGCTTTGGTTGAACATAATGCCAAAACTCAAGGTTTGAAGGCTTGATGGCAATGTCACCCGCTCCAGGCTTTGGTTGAAATTATCGCCAAAATTCAAGCTTTGGAGACTTGATGGCCAGGTCACCCGCTCCAGGCTTGTGTTAAAGCCATTGCCAATACTCAAGGTTTGAAGATTCGATGGCAAGGCCACCCGCTCCAGGCTTTGATTGAACCCACAGCCAAACGTCAAACTTTGAAGACTCGATGGCAGGGTCACCCGCTCCAGGCTTTGGTTGAACATAATGTCAAAACTCAATGTTTGAAGGCTTGATGGCAAGGTCACCCGCTCCAGGCTTTGGTTGAAATTATGGCCAAAATTCAAGCTTTGGAGACTTGATGGCAAGGTCACCCGCTCCAGGCTTTGATTGAACATATTGCCAAAACTCAAGGTTTGAAGATTCGATGGCAAGGCCACCCGCTCCAGGCTTTGATTGAACACAAAGCCAAAAGCCAAATTTTGAAGACTGGATGGCAATATGACTCCCTCCAGGCTTTGGTTGTATAGCCATCCAAAACGTAAACTTTGAAGACTTGACGGCAAGGTCACCCGCTCCAGACTTTGGTTGAACTCACGGCCAAAAGTCAAACTTTGAAGACTCGATGGCAGGGTCACCCGCTTCAGGCTTTGGTTGAATTTTTCGCCAAAAGCCAAGTTTTGAAGACTCGATGGCAAGGTCACCTGCTCCAGGATTTGGTTGAACCCATCTCCAAAACTCAAGCTTTGCAGACTCGATGGCAAAGTGACCTGCTCCGTGCTTTGGTTGAAGCTATGCCCAGACCCCAAGGTTTGAAGACTGGATGGCAAGGTCACCCGCCCCAGGCTTTGGTTGAAATTATCGCCCAAATTCAAGCTTTGGAGACTTGATGGCAAGGACACCTTCTCCAGGCTTTGGTTAAAACCACAGCCAAGAGTCAGACTTTGAAGACTCCATGGCAGGGTCACCCGCTCCAGGCTTTGATTAAACACATAGCCAAAAATCAAGCTTTGAAGATTTGATGGCAAGGCCACCCTCTCCAGGCTTTGATTGAAATTGTCGCCAAAACTCAAGCTTTGAAGATTCGATGGCAAGGTCACCCTCTCCAGGCTTTGATTGAATCCACAGCCAAACGTCAAACTTTGAAGACTCGATGGCAGGGTCACCCGCTCCAGGCTTTGGTTGAACGTAATGCCAAAACTCAAGGTTTGAAGGCTTGATGGCAAGGTCACCCGCTCCAGGCTTTGGTTGAAATTATTGCCAAACTTCAAGCTTTGAAGACTTGATGGCAAGGTCACCCGCTCCAGGCTTGTGTTAAAGTCATCGCCAAAACTCAAGCTTGCGAGGCTGCCGGGGAGATGATGTAAATACTCTCCAAGCATGGCGCCCTCAAGTCGTGTAACGCCTTCTAGCACAAAATCTCTCTCACAGGTTGGGAGGCCACAAACATAACTCCACGCAGTGTACACATTCGTTGGTATGTAAGTGCAGGACAGCATTGCCGATTTGACAGCAATCCCTTGCTCTCCCAAGCTTTGATCAAAGGTTAGCTTTCGATTCATGTGATGCACGGCGAGCTTTGCGCCTGGCTTGCATGGAAGCTTCTCTGACACCAATTTGCGCATGTCATACCCAAGCATGGAGCGAGGGACGGTTAAGGGCACTCCTTCTCCAGTCAAGCACAGCACCTGAAGATTGACCTCATCAGTTTCATCTGTTGCACCTTGGTCAGTAGAGGATGGATGCACATAGCCATGTTGTGCAGCAGACATCATCAGAAATTTATAGAATTTTCATACATGACAGCCCTACGAAAGGCGGGCCTGAGCCGAAGGATCTTCGCAAAACCACCAGATACAAGCCTGAAGTCTAATTTGTATGGGATCGCTGGTCATAATTTTGCTCAATCTCAAATTCAAATGGCCATATATCATTCTTTACGGGTAGCTCCACATTTTGGCCACACCGATGAATTGAGTCGCTTATCAACACTTTTGGTTTATCATCAGATTAATTAATGGGGATTATTTTTTCAGATCTTATATACCAACAAAAAATCCATTTGGGGTAACCAGCATTTTTGGATAATCCCAGATGGGGTGTCCCCAGTAGCTCCTAAATGTCAAACATGGAACAATGATCAAACAACACCTGGTCCACTGATTTTTTTTTGCTGTCTATTTCATCAAGTCAGTCCACAAACGGATTCTGATTAGGAACAAGTTCCATGATTCGTCGGTATTCCGTCAAACAAGAAAAACACTATGCCTTATCGAGGGCACAACCCATCGAAACCGCTTGCTATCTGCAGAAAAGGTCGTATGGATGAACACTTGCAAGACACCTCCAAGAAACACAGCAGGACGTACTGCACTGTACGGTGACTTTGCAGGATCATTAATTTCAACCTTTTACGGATACAGAGATACTTTACTTTTAGGGTACACAATAGTGTGGAGATGTCAAGGGACCGGGTACACAATAGTGTGGAATCAAAAAAAATGATAGATTTCAATTGATTTCAATTTACTTTCAATTGATTTCAATTTACTTTGAATTGATGTCAATTTACTTTGAATTGATTTCAATTGATTTCAATTTACTTTCAATTGATTTCAATTGATTTCAATTTACTTTCAATTGATTTCAATTGATTTCAATTTACTTTCAATTTACTTTCAGATTACTTTCAGTTTACTTTCAGTTTTTTCAATTGATTTCAATTTATTTCAATTTACTTTCAATTGATTTCAATTTACTTTCAGTTTTTTCAATTGATTTCAATTTATTTCAATTTAATTACTTTCAATTGATTTCAATTGATTTCAATTTACTTTCAATTGATTTCAATTTACTTTGAATTGATTTTAAATTACTTTGAATTGATTTCAATTTACTTTGAATTGATTTCAATTTACTTTCAATTGATTTCAATTTACTTTCAATTGATTTCAATTTACTTTCAGCTGATTTCAATTTATTTCAATTTAATTACTTTCAATTGATTTCAATTGACTTCAATTGATTTCAATTTACTTTCAATACATTTCAATTTACTTTGGATTGACTTCAATTGATTTCACTTTACGTTCAATTAATTTTCAATTGATTTCAATTTACTTTTATTTGATTTCAATTGATTTCAATTTACTTTCAATTTACTTTCAGTTTACTTTCAGTTTACTTTCAATTTACTTTCAATTTACTTTCAGTTTACTTTCAATTGATTTCAATTTACTTTCAATTGATTTCAATTTACTTTCAATTTACTTTCAATTGGTTTCAATTTTCTTTCAATTTTTTCAATTGATTTCAATTTATTTCAATTTACTTTCAATTGATTTCAATTTACTTTCAGTTTGTTCAATTGATTTCAATTTATTTCAATTTAATTACTTTCATCTGATTTCAATTGATTTCATTTTTTCACTTGATTTCAACTTACTTTCAACTGATTTCAACTTACTTTCAGTTTGTTCAATTGACTTCAATTTATTTCAATTTAATTGCTTTCAATTGATTTCAATTGATTTCAATTTACTTTCAATACATTTCAATTTACTTTGAATTGACTTCAATTGATTTCACTTTACGTTCAATTAATTTTCAATTGGTTTCAATTTACTTTCATTTGATTTCAATTGACTTCAATTTACTTTCAATTGATTTCAACTGATTTCAATTGATTTCAATTTACTTTCAATTTACTTTCAGTTTACTTTCAGTTTACTTTCAATTTACTTTCAATTTACTTTCAGTTTACTTTCAATTGATTTCAATTTACTTTCAATTGATTTCAATTTACTTTCAATTTACTTTCAATTGGTTTCAATTTTCTTTCAATTTTTTCAATTGATTTCAATTTATTTCAATTTACTTTCAATTGATTTCAATTTACTTTCAGTTTTTTTCAATTGACTTCAATTTATTTCAACTTAATTACGTTCAATTGATTTCGATTTACTTTCACTTGATTTCAACTTGCTTTCAATTGATTTCAACTTACTTTCAATTGACATCCCATAGTAATCCCATAGAATAGAAGGATCATAGAAATATCATGGAAATCCCAGAGGAATCCCACAGAAATCCCATAGAAAGATCATAGAAATAACATGGAATAGCATAGGAATCCCACAGAAATCCCATAGAAAGATCATAGAAATAACATGGAATAGCATAGGAACCTCAAAGAAATCCCATCAGAATTCCAATAATAATCCCATAGAAATATCATAGAAACATCATGGAAATACCTTGGAAATCCCACAGGAACCGAATAGAAATTCCATAGGAATCCAATAGAAACCCCATAGAAATATCATAGAAACATCATAGAAATACCATAGAAATCCCATAGGAATCCAATGGAACTCCCATAAGAATTCCATAGAACTCCCATAGCACCCCTTCAGAAATCCTATAGAAATCCTCCAGAAATATCATAGAAACATCATGGAAATCCCATAGGAATTCCATAGAAATCCAATAGTAATACCATAGAAATACAATAAAAGAAAAAAGCTTTAGCAAAGGAAAAGGTGAAGGAAATGGTTGAAAACTCAGGAAGCAGATGGGACACAATAGTGTACCCCCCAAACAAACCATACTATCGTGGATCAGGGTTGCTCATGGACTACCCCCTTGAAAAATTGTTTGCGTGATGTTTTTAAATTGGGTTTTAATAAGGCATCATATATTTTGGGAAATTGGGCATTTCTGAGAATTTCAAATGAAAGAAACTAAGAGAGTAATTAATTAAAAGAAAAAACTTTAGCAAAGGAAAAGGTAAAAAGAAAAATGGTTGAGAAAAAAATCACCTCAGGAAGCAGCTGGACACAATAATGTACCCCCCAAACAAACCATACTATCTGGCCAAATTACTTTAATTCTTACCTCGTCTCCCTCGTGTCTTAATTTGTTCCCCATGATTACTGTCCTCGTTCGTTAATTTGCAGGTGCAAATTAAGGCTTTACCTCGTTAATTCGAAGGTTATATGATTCGCATCGAGCCACAGATTGGAAATGTTCAAAAATATTTTTTTTTCATTTATTTTTCATTTGGGTTTTCATTTGTAACTTCATTTTTTTTTCATTTTGTTTTTCAATCATTTTTCTGTTTTCATTTATTTTTCATTTATTTTTCATTTTTTTTTCGTTTTTTGTTTCTCCAAACTTCATTTTTTTTCATTTCAAACATCATTTTTTTCATTTCAAACTTCATTTTTTTTTCATTTTAAACTTCATTTTTTTTTCATTTTCCTTTCCCGTGGCACCTGAAATCCAGGAAAACCATGAAAAACAATGAAAAACAATGGAAAACCATCAAAAACAAAGGAAAATGAAAAAAAAATGAAGTTGCAAATGAAAAAAAATGAAAATTTGGACTCAAAGTTGCAGATTCTCACTCCGAACCAGGAAATCTTCAAAAACTCGAGGAAATTTTCATTTTTTTCATTTTTTCTTCATTTTTTTTCATTTTCCTTGCCCGTGGCACCTGAAATCCAGGAAAGCCATGAAAAACAATGAAAAACAATGGAAAACCATCAAAAACAAAGGAAAATGAAAAAAAAATGAAGTTGCAAATGAAAAAAAAATGAAAATTTGGACTCAAAGTTGCAGATTCTCACTCCGAACCAGGAAATCTTCAAAAACTCGAGGAAATTTTCATTTTTTTTTCATGTTTTTTTCATGTTTTTTCATTTTTGTTCATTTTCCTTTCCCGTGGCACCTGAAATCCAGGAAAACCATGAAAAACAATGAAAAATAATGGAAAACCATCAAAAACAAAGGAAAATGAAAAAAAAATAAAGTTGCAAATGAAAAAAAATGAAAATTTGGACTCAAAGTTGCAGATTCTCACTCCGAACCAGGAAATCTTCAAAAACTCGAGGAAATTTTCATTTTTTTTCATTTTTTTTCATTTTTTTTTCATTTTTTTTTCATTTTCCTTGCCCGTGGCACCTGAAATCCAGGAAAGCCATGAAAAACAATGAAAAACCATCAAAAAGAGAGGAAATGAAAAAAAAATGAAGTTGCAAATGAAAAAAAATGAAGTTGCAAATGAAAAAATGAAGTTGCAAATGAAAAAAAATGAAGTTTGATGGCAAAAGGTGATGAACAAAAATGAAAAAAATGAAGATAAAATGAAAAAACGATAATGGAAATGATAATGAAAATGAAAATGAAAATGGAAATGAAAATGAAAATGAAAAAAATGAAAAAATAATAATTTTTGATGGTCTCAGACTGTAGCAGTAAGAATCTTATAATTCGAAGGAAGAAAGTAGCTTGTGGGCCTTCTTTCCAGGGTCCAACCCCAAGGAAAAAAACTTTTCAGCTTCCGAAAAGTTTTTTTCCACGATCCACGGTCTCTTGCAGGGATTTTTAAATCTGAGTCTGATCGGTCTTTGCGCTTCTTGCGCTTGGGTGGTGGCATCTCTGACATTATCGCAGAGATGCAATGCTCTTCTGGAGCAACTCTGAATCCTACTGCTTCTGCAGCCGTCAAACCACGAAGCGGGCCTCTGGCGATAGAAAATAAAACTTTTTGGGGCCTGAAAAGTTTTTTTTTCCTTCCTCGCCTGCTGACCGGCCTCTGGCGATAGAAAATAAAACTTTTTGGGGCCTGAAAAGTTTTTTCCTTCCTTGCCTGCTGACTCACCTCTGGCGATAGAAAATAAAACTTTTTGGGGCCTGAAAAGTTTTTTTTCCTTCCTTGCCTGCTGACCGGCCTCTGGCGATAGAAAATAACACTTTTTGGGGCCTGAAAAGTTGTTTTTCCTTCCTTGCCTGCTGACCGGCCTCTGGCGATAGAAAATAACACTTTTTGGGGCCTGAAAAGTTGTTTTTCCTTCCTTGCCTGCTGACCGGCCTCTGGCGATAGAAAATAACCTTTTTGGGGCCTGAAAAGTTTTTTTTCCTTCCTTGCCTGCTGACCGGCCTCTGGCGATAGAAAATAACACTTTTTGGGGCCTGAAAAGTTGTTTTTCTTCCTTGCCTGCTGACCGGCCTCTGGCGATAGAAAATAAAACTTTTTGGGGTCTGAAAAGTTTTTTTTCCTTCCTTGCCCGCTGACCGGCCTCTAGCGATAGAAAATAAAACTTTTTGGGGCCTGAAAAGTTTTTTTCCTTCCTTGCCTGCTGACCGGCCTCTGGCGATAGAAAATAAAACTTTTTGGGGCCTGAAAAGTTGTTTTTCCTTCCTTGCCTGCTGACCGGCCTCTGGCCCCCAAAAAAGTTTTTCTAGCCAAGCCCAAGCATGCAACAGAACCAATGCAAGGCTACCTCGTCGAGGTCGGCTAATTCTGATGAGCAAATTAAGGGCTGACCTCGCTAATTCCTGCAACCTGCCTCGTTGCCTCGGCTGTCCTCGCTATAATTTGTGCAGATACTATTGTGGATCAGGTTATAATTTTCTGTGGAAGGACATTTGGAAATTTCAAATGATCAAGTGAAAAAACTAAGAAAGTAAAAGAAAAAAGCTTTAAAATGTTTGAAAACAAGAAAAAGGAACAAGCTGACACAAGACACAATAGTGAACCCTGACACAATAATGAACCCAACCCCCTACAACTTAGGATCAATTATAAATATATTGATTATATTATGAAAAATACAATGTTTAAATTGTTAAATTATAAATTGAATGTATATTTTAAAAATATAATGTTTAAATTGCTAAATTAATATATATATATATATATATTAAAAAAAAATGTAATGTTTAAAATTTAATTGTTAAATTAAAAATCGAAAAATTGAATATACAAAAATAATATTAAAAAAAACAATGTAATTATCAAAATTATCAATGATATAAAACAAATTTTTTAAAAACAATCTAAAGAAAACTCAAAAAACTTACCCCAAAATCCTGTGGACACAATACTGTACCCCTCCATCATTTCCAAAGGTTCACAATTATTTTGGAGTCTGTGGACACAATAGTGTACCCCCACACTCATCTGTATTCCTCATTAATATAAAAAGAATGTTCATGAATTTTCATGAAAATTCACCAGAAATAATCAAAGCTTGGATGAGGTAATGTTTCGTCAGAATTTTTTTGGGTATGCTATGTTCGCCCTTTTTTTCAGTCATCCAGTGGAACAAAAAACAACAAACGAGGGTCAACTCATAAGATCAGCAACAAGACAGGTGAAAACAATGCCCTTGACCATCTGCAACGGGTTGTATATCAAGTCTCCCTGATCTGAAAAGAAGGACCAGGCCTGATGAATCAACATTCCAGCGCAATAGCATGTGCATACAATATGATAGCATATGATTTAATATTATGAGTAACAATGGTACACCCAAAAAGAGTCCGAATATCAAATATATATAATAAAATTAATCCGATAATTAAATACGGTTCCACGTTTTCACTGCAAAAATGGAGGGTGTTCACCGACTGACTGCTCAAGGAAAACCCGTTCAGGTTGCCCCTAGCATGCAAGAACCATACGGTATCCCTGTGAACACACACCTTTTCCCTTAGAAATAAATATCTCCATCAATCAAACGAAGCACAACCTGCTGAACTAACAAAAACCCTGCGTGATAAAAAGCCAGCACTGAAGCTTTGGAGACTTGATGGCAAGGACACCTTCTCCAGGCTTTGGTTAAACCCACAGCCAAAAGTCAGACTTTGAAGACTCGATGGCAGGGTCACCCGCTCCAGGCTTTGATTGAACACATCGCCAAAACTCAAGGTTTGAAGGCTTGATGGCAAGGTCACCCGCTCCAGGCTTTGATTGAACATATGGCCAAAACTCAAGCTTTGAAGATTCGATGGCAAGGTCACCCTCTCCAGGCTTTGATTGAACCCACAGCCAAACGTCAAACTTTGAAGACTCGATGGCAGGGTCACCCGCTCCAGGCTTTGGTTGAACATAGTGTCAAAACTCAAGGTTTGAAGGCTTGATGGCAAGGTCACCCGCTCCAGGCTTTGGTTGAAATTATGGCCAAAATTCAAGCTTTGGAGACTTGATGGCAAGGTCACCCGCTCCAGGCTTTGATTGAACATATTGCCAAAACTCAAGGTTTGAAGATTCGATGGCAAGGCCACCCGCTCCAGGCTTTGATTGAACACAAAGCCAAAAGCCAAATTTTGAAGACTGGATGGCAATATGACTCCCTCCAGGCTTTGGTTGTATAGCCATCCAAAACGTAAACTTTGAAGACTTGACGGCAAGGTCACCCGCTCCAGACTTTGGTTGAACTCACGGCCAAAAGTCAAACTTTGAAGACTCGATGGTAGGGTCACCCGCTTCAGGCTTCGGTTGATTTTTTTGCCAAAAGCCAAGTTTTGAAGACTCGATGGCAAGGTCACCCGCTCCAGGCTTTTGTTAAAGTCAGTGCCAAACCTCAAACATTGAAGACTCAATGGCAAGGTCACCTGCTCCAGGCTTTGGTTGAACCCATCTCCAAAACTCAAGCTTTGAAGACTTGATGGCAAGGTCACCCGCTCCAGGCTTTGATTGAACATATTGCCAAAACTCAAGCTTTGAAGATTCGATGGCAAGGTCACCCGCTCCAGGCTTTGGTTGAAATTATCGCCAAAATTCAAGCTTTGGAGACTTGATGGCAAGGAAACCTTCTCCAGGCTCTGGTTAAACCCACAGCCAAAAGTCAGACTTTGAGGACTCGATGGCAGGGTCACCCGCTCCAGGCTTTGATTGTACATATTGCCAAAAATCAAGCTTTGAAGATTTGATGGCAAGGCCACCCTTTCCAGGCTTTGATTGAAATTATCGCCAAAACTCAAGCTTTGAAGATTCGATGGCAAGGTCACCCTCTCCAGGCTTTGATTGAACCCACAGCCAAACGTCAAACTTTGAAGACTCGATGGCAGGGTCACGCGCTCCAGGCTTTGGTTGAACATAATGCCAAAACTCAAGGTTTGAAGGCTTGATGGCAAGGTCACCCGCTCCAGGCTTTGGTTGAAATTATTGCCAAACTTCAAGCTTTGGAGACTTGATGGCAAGGTCACCCGCTCCAGGCTTGTGTTAAAGTCATCGCCAAAACTCAAGCTTGCGAGGCTGCCGGGGAGATGATGTAAATACTCTCCAAGCATGGCGCCCTCAAGTCGTGTAACGCCTTCTAGCACAAAATCTCTCTCACAGGTTGGGAGGCCACAGACATAACTCCACGCAGTGTACACATTCGTTGGTATGTAAGTGCAGGACAGCATTGCCGATTTGACAGCAATCCCTTGCTCTCCCAAGGTTTGATCAAAGGTTAGCGTTCGATTCATGTGATGCACGGCGAGCTTTGCGCCTGGCTTGCATGGAAGCTTCTCTGACACCAATTTGCGCATGTCATACCCAAGCATGGAGCGAGGGACGCTTAAGGGCACTCCTTCTCCAGTCAAGCACAGCACCTGAAGATTGACCTCATCAGTTTCATCTGTTGCACCTTGGTCAGTAGAGGATGGATGCACATAGCCATGTTGTGCAGCAGACATCATCAGAAATTTATAGAAATTTCATACATGACAGCCCTACGAAAGGCGGGCCTGAGCCGAAGGATCTTCGCAAAACCACCAGATACAAGCCTGAAGCCTAATTTGTATGGGATCGCTGATCATAATTTTGCTCAATCTCAAATTCAAATGGCCATATATAATTCTTTACGGGTAGCTCCACATTTTGGACACACCGACTAATTGAGTCGCTTATCAACACTTTTGGTTGATCATCAGATTAATTAATGGGCATATGGGGATTGTTTTTTTCAGATCTTATATACCAAAAAAGAAATCCATTTGGGGCAACCAGCATTTTTGGATAATCCCAGATGGGGTGTCCCCAGTAGCTCCTAAATGTCAAACATGGAACAATCATCAAGAATCATCAAGGACACCTGGTCCACTGATCTTTTTTTTGTTGTCTATTTCATCAAGTCAGTCCACAAAGGGATTCTGATTAGGAACACGTTCCATGATTCGTCGGTATTCCGTCAAACAAGAAAAACACTATGCCTTATCGAGGGCACAACCCATCGAAACCGCTTGCTATCTGCAGAAAACGTTGTATGGATGAACACTTGCAAGACACCTCCAAGAAACACAGCAGGACGTACTGCACTGTACGGTGACTTTGCGGGATCATTAATTTCAACCTTTTACGGATACAGAGATACTTTACTACACAAACATGTCCAATGAGTGGTATGGAATCTACAGCTATTTTCCAGGTGGAAAACAATTATCGACCAGCAATCAGGTCAAACGATGTGACACATCATATTTTCGTATGTGAGTCCCTTGAATATACCCTTGAATGCTCCATGTGTCGCATATACTTGCCAACGCTGCCAGAAGTGATCCCCTCATGTAGGTGAATATCCCACCGATGGAGCATCTAGAATGTTTGTTTCATGGATCATTTTCTTTGGATAACAAACCTTACTAACAAAAACTGCATTAAACCCGATCCCATTGAGCTTTCATTGAACTATTAATCGAAAAAATAACTAGATTGTTCCTCTTTGTGGGGAAATATACGTAGGTTAAATATGGTTAATAACGGTTGATGGTTAAACAATATATTAGGTATACCTCTGGGTCCCAGACTCTGGGGTGTTCCCCTGTCTCCCCATGTCCCCACGTGACACAGCACCTCCTTTGCTCGGGCGTGACGTGCAGCGCGGGCGGCCGTATGCCACCTATGAAACCCGATGGAAGCAAGGCGAACAAATATGGAATGAGGAAGAGTCCATCATTGTAGGAACATTGGTTAATATAATAGAATGAATGTGGCTAAAATAAGCTGAAACAACATTTCAGTTGGTCAAATCCCCATTACTTGTTAAATCTTGTTAGTTTATGTTAATTTTGTGTTGGTCAAATGTGCTCTTGTTCCCAGGTCCAATCGATCTGCTTACTTCATTTACAGTGTTTAAATCCCGCAGTTTCATGGAGGGACATTTTTTCACATGGACACCAGCAATAAAAACACCAAAATCAGATGTGCAAACCATAGTAAACCTATTTCGGAATGAATCCCTCCAGCAACTTCCACATCAACCAGATATCCTCACGTATCCCCCAATGTTTGCTGGTTCAGTGTCCCCATTAACATAAAATTTGGTGATATCCTATTATAACCCCATTCAATATGCATTCATATCACATCACATCACAACGGTTGAGTAAGTTCAAACACAAAGTTTCATTCAGCAATTCCCGAAACTGTCATACTTAATTTTGCGGTGTGTGTTTTCACTTTCGCGGGATCTATGATATCTATGTTGAAATTCACTTTCTCGGAGTTTTCGTCGATTGGTGAATTGACATCTTGCTTTTCCTTTTGTGGAGTTCAGTTCTTTGCAGAATCCTTGGCGAACCTTTCGCCACTATGGTCTTGGCTTCCGCGGAGACTGTCACTTTAAGTTGAACGCCCCTTGAAACTATTCTTTGGGGGTTTTGGACGCTGTTCAATTCTTAGATCTCAATTCGTAATGGTTGAATCACCATGTGTTTGATGGTTGAATCATGTTAACAATCACTAGGTTTGATGATTAAATCACAAGTTTCAGAGCTAAATCCAAAGAAAAACCACTCCCATCCGCCTTTGAACGAAGTCGCTGAGGTTTCCGGTAGTTGCCCCGAAGGCGATGCGCGCCGCCAGCACCTGGGTGGAGTCCAACCGAAGCATCCATGAGGTCATTGGGTTGGGAAAATCTACAGGACATTTTAAGTAATTTATATATATATATATTGTCATGTTAAATTACTTAAATATGTTTTATATGTTAGATCACTTAATTACCAACAGAATCATGTTATATAAATAGGTTTAAATACGACATGTTGATTAAACTTATATTACTTAAATATATGTAATTATTACATAAAATATATTTAAAGTTAGTCCTGTAACACAATTAATCCTGTAACACATTTAGTCCTGTTAAATTACTTTAAAAAATAAGTATAACATAATCATGTAGTTATATACATGTTAGTTTAAATACGTTTAAATATGACATGTTGATTTATGTGAATTATTCATCCCGCCAGAGGATTTCATCCGGCATTGGCCCATATATTAAATTTCATACGAACTTTGGGATGGATTTGGGATGTTGACCAACCATAGTTGCAACGGATGAATCCAAAGACTGCTGATTCAAATCCATCTCCAACATATTATGTGCTTGTCTCTTGGTGAAACAGCTTCGTGAGTTCGCAGTGATTTTGTTTATGCAGGTACTTGTTCCTAAAAACCTTACCACGGGTCTGGATCAGGCTACCCAGTTTGGTGGCGAAGCAACCATCTCCATTTTTTGGGAAGTTTGTACCACCCACATCATCTATGGATGAGAGTATGTTGATACTCCCACAATCGTACAGTCAGAGTTAGGATCAAGTGATTTCTGAACCTCGCTCTCGTGTTTGAATCCTCCCAAGTACAGGGACTGGACAAGCAAAACCGTTGCAAACCACCATAACAAATAAACACAAATTCATCACAGTGCAAGAAACCATTTCAAAGAAAAGGGACCATGTACATCCACAATGTTTTACATGTAATGTATGGTCATTAACATGCAAAAAAAAAACAAAAAACAAATTCCTCCAACAAAGGTTTTCGACGGACATTGCCTGGCACATTCCAAGTTTCGATTTCGCCAATTTCCGGCCCACCTTGGTAAGATCCATTTTTCCTCACGAAATGTTTCCAGGTGGGCAACTAAGTTTCCAGCGGGTGCGAAATCAAGTTACGTTCACCCAGCATCCCTGATATGATCGCTTTTAAGAAGTATTTAAAGAGGTTACGCAACATCACGCGACCTGCATGGAGCCGGCGATGCGCTGAAAGGCAATCTCCCGATCAGTGGGAACCTGCAACCTGGAATCCTTCACTGCCTGGAGTTTTCTGAAGTTTGTTTATTGGCGCACCTGCTCTTTGGTGCGACCCGAACGCATGGCGCGATCAACGCCTTTTCCCCATTTGGAGCAGCGAGCCACATGCAATTGAAATGGTTGCCAGGATGCGTCCTGGACCCTGGAAAACTTCAGCACCACAGGTTTTCGCTTTTGAAAAATTCCACGCTCAAATGTGAATCCATTCAGGTGGAAGTTCCAATCGTCCTCGCGCCAGTCCATGTAGCTGTTCACCTTTGGTGCTGAGAAAATCCCCGTGGGATTCATCAAGGTCACCTTTCAAGATCTGTGCAGCTGAGAAAAGTCATGAGAAACCACGTTGACACAATTTGAAGAAAGGGAATTATCAGTGTGAATACATCGTTTTCTTGAACGTCAAAGCAAATTACCCATACAGTATGTGTTGGCTAAGCTGATTTTTGCATTCTGGTTCGGTTGATCTTGTGGCCGTTTGCTTGGCCAAAGTCATTTCTGCGGAATCTGATTCTTTGAGACGTTTGGTGGACCGCGTCGAATTGTGTACCATTTGTTTTGGGCAAAGAAATACAATTCTCTATATGACGTTAACACATTTGTATTTTTACATATGTAACCATATCCTGGTCAAACATGATCAAACCGCATAAACCTCCGATTCAATCAAGCATGGATTCATCCCGCTGATGTTGATCCCATTGATTGATATGTTCTGACAAATCCAATTTTCATGGCCATCATCCCACAAAACAAACAAAATCAATCAAACCCCACAATATCCAAGAATATCGACCCAAAAATGGAAGGTGTTCCTGTTCAACCAAATTTAACAAGAGTAAATCAAATTCGTTGATGGTTAACTAGTTTCAGATGGTTCAATCCTCATTTTCGAGGGCTAAGTCACCATGATTCTCAGGTTTACGGATGAAAACAACATCCCATCTCCCATCTCTCACTAATTCACCCATGCTTCTGGTAAAACCATATAAAACCACGTCTGTTTTGAATTCCATTGTTTTTGGTTGTAAAATCAGCCTTCTTGCTGGTTTCATGACAATTTTTCTTCGTTAAATTCACTCAAAAATCATGGAACCCTGGGGGGGGGTAAGGGGGGGCAGTAGCTTATCATATAAGAGCCTAATAAGGGCTTATCAGATATCCCCAGCGCCAGGGAAAACTGTCTTTATTCCCTGGTCCAACCATGAATGAAACAAGAGATCCTTATCCAAGGTTTGTTCAGGGTTGGTTGAAAACTGATAAGGGCTTATTAAGGGCTTATTAAGGGCTCATTAAGGGCTTATCCAGGGCTTAAAGGATAAGCCTTGGATAAGCCTTGGATAAGCCTGTTTCCCAACCTAATTTACCCTACCCCCCCAAAAAAAAAACATCAAAAATCCCCCCAACCCCCAACGTCCCTAACCACCCTCCGATCCTCACCCAAACCTTCCCAGACCCTCCTCAGGCCCTTCCCCTCCGCAGACTCTCCCATACCTTGGTCCTAGGCTCCTTGGCTGAAGACTTAATCAAGCCTTGTTCAGAGCTTAACGGATAAGCATCTATTGACTTTCTAATAAGCGCTTATTAAGATTTTATTAAGCTTCTAAAAAGGGCCTTACACATAAGCCCCTAATAAACCTTTATATGATAAGCTACTTACACCCCCCCCTTACCCCTCCCAGGGTCCATGAAAAAACACAAGTTTGGTTGGCTACTGCAAATTTCGCTATCAAAAAATACTTTCTTCAAGCGGTCCCCACCCTGAAACACTATTCTGACACAGTTTCTGTGACATACTGGAAGTACTATCTGACATTCGTTATGGCATAAACTTTGACAGTCTATCTGGCATCTATTCTGACATTCTTTCTGGCACTCTGTCATGCCCACTGCGATATGGAGCTCGGTTGAGGTCCAGCAGTGCCCACTGAGACCTGGGAACTGGAGCTCGCTGTTGAGGTCCAGCAGTGCCCACTGAGATCTGGCGCTCGCCGTTGAGGTCCGGAAGTGCCCACTGAGATCTGGAGCTCGCCGTTGAGGTCCGGCAGTGCCCACGGAGATCCGGCGCTCGCCGTTGAGGTCCGGAAGTGCCCACTGAGATATGGAGTTCGGTTGAAGTCCAGCATTGCCCACTGAGATCTGGCGCTCACTGTTGAGGTCCGGCAATGCCCACTTAGATCTGGAGCTCGGTTGAGGTCCAGCAGTGCCCACTGAGAACTGGCGCTCGCTGTTGAGGTCCGGCAGTGCCCACTTAGATCTGGAGCTCGCCGTTGAGGTCCGGCAGTGCCCACGGAGATCTGGCGCTCGCTGTTGAGGTCCGGAAGTGCCCACTGAGATCTGGAGCTCGCTGTTGAGGTCAGGAAGTGCCCACTGAGATCTGGAGCTCGCAGTTGAGGCCCGGCAGTGCCCACTGAGATCTGGAGCTCGCTATTGAAGTCCGGCAGTGCCCACTGAGATCTGGCGCTCGCTGTTGAGGTGTGGCATTGCCCAGACTGAGATCTGGAGCTCACAGTTGAAGCCCGGCAGTTCCACTGAGATCTGGAGCTCGCTGTTGAGGCCCGGCAGTGCCAACTGAGATCTGGAGCTCGTGGTTGAGGCCCTCTGGAGCTTGCTGTTGAGGTCCGGCAGTGCCCACGGAGATCTGGAGCTCGCTGTTGAGGTCCGGCAGTGCCCACTGAGATCTGGAGCTCGCCGTTGAGGTCCGGCAGTGCCCAGTGAGATCTGGAGCTCGCTGTTGAGGTCCGGCAGTGCCCACTGAGATCTGTGGTTCGCTGTTGAGGTCCGGCAGTGCCCACTGAGATCTGGAGCTCGCTGTTGAGGTCCGGCAGTGCCAATGAGATTTGGAGCTCGCAGTGGAGGCTTGGCAGTGCCCACACTGAGATCTGGAGCTCGCGTTTGAGGATGAGGGGGAGAAGAGGAGAAGAGGAGAAGACGCAGGCAAGCGTGTGATAAAATCTAGAGACCCTTTCCTGGCAGGTGGGGAAAAGAATCTTCCCGCCTCCCTTTCTTGCTTAGTCGCCGAGGACAGCACCGCCTTGGCACTTTGCGCGTGGGCAGTGCGCTTGGCCCAGTCCGCCACCTGGTGACGCACAAGTTTGCTAAACACATGGAATTCACGGGAATATGCCTCTTTTGGGGGAAAACATATAGATATAGATGCTGCATGTATTTTTTTTGTGTAGGTGCATATATATTATGTATGAGTCATATTACTCCGTGGGTATATTATACGTATGTAAATATATTACACACATATATATATATATAAATACAGAGAGAGAGAGAGTAATACATATATATATATATAAATACACAGAGAGAGAGAGAGAGAGTAATACACACACACACATATATATATATATAGGGGAGAGGCTTGAGGTTCCCGGAGCACGGCAGAACCTTGAGAGCTAGATATAAGCATACAGATGGGGGGGATGTTAGCGTTCATTGCATGGCGTCATCAGAAGAGGTTGTTACGTTAATATTCGTTGTTGCATACAGATGGGGGTTGGGGTTGGTGGGGGGGGGATGTAAACGTACATTGCATTGTGTCATCAGAAGATGTTGTTACGTTAGTCTTCGTTGTTGCATACAGATGGGGGTGGGGGGATGTTAACTTTCATTGCATTGCGTCATGAGAAGTTGCTGTTGCGTTGCACATGTTGTTACGTTGAAGATTTTGTTACGTTGAAGATGTTGTTACGTTGAAGATTTTGTTACGCTGAAGATGTTGTTACGTTGAATATTTGTTTTACGTTGAAGATGTTGTTGTGTTGCAGTTATTGTTACGTTGAATAATTTGTTATGTGGAAGATGTTGTTGCTTTGTGGATGCGAAGAGAAAAAACATCATGTGCATTTCGCCCATGGAGAATTATGACATGTTTATGTCAATCGAAAGAAACCTGAAATTCCACGAAACACGCAATTCCTATCTATGGAATCTACAAACATAAAATGAATTGAATAATCTAAAAAAGATGAACAAAACAAAAAACACTCAAAGAGAGGACAACATATCCCAGTGTTGAACTGATTCCTTGTGCTCTCAAGTTATGGGAAGAACACAAAACACTTTAAAACACAGTGAACAATGACATGTTTCAAAGTTGACAACAATGAACTTCAATTGCCTTCCGGGGAACCTCAGGCCTCTACCCTATATATATATAGTAAATGAAAAATAAAGACCATGAAAAACAAGACATCCACACATGGCAAAACCAAGGGTTCAACCAGATATATATGGGATAATAGAACGTGTCCTTTGTTTTGCCCTGAAACAGTAAGGAAAGCGTCACAGAGTGATAGAAATTACGATAAAAAACATGAGGTTCAATCTAAACCAAACAAACTTTGACAATCCGACACAAGTACAATTGTTAACAACCCAACAGAAAAGGAAATTCAACAAACCAACACTGAAGATGATCTAAAGTTGCATTTAGATAATTTCACCAAGGGAAATCTAACAACCAAACCGGTATTGGATAAGTCTTGGGCAATGAAAGGTCCACCCAACGGAAACCGGTTGGTTCCCAGCGAGTGTCAAGGCGCCTTGCTGTTATGTGCAAGGCCAGACCAAGCAAACAACCTGAGGCTGTTGGCCTACGCTGTGGTGTGACAGGCTCCATCTCAGTTTGAATGCAATATGTTATCCTAAGTCCTAAATGAATAGCCAATTGATATACAGCATATTCTGATATGTTATGTGCATATATATAATTATATAATTATATATATATATACTAGACTAAGTATATAATCGAGCTAGTCGTGTAGGAAATCGATCGAGGATGGTCGTACCGTACCCTCAAGCTAAAAAGTTAGGACAGCTATGCAACAAGTCTAGTCCAATGCAACACGTCCATTAGGTTGTCCTAGCAAAGCAGTCAACCAACCTCGGGGACCATTCAAGGTAGGGAACATCGAGAAACAAATTGGCCTGTGGCCACATGAGCCGTACCCAAACATGTCCGCAAACATTACACTGTTACTACACAAAGTCGATGTCTGATGTCTGGGTTGACTTCGAATCCGGCTTGGGGTCGCTAAAGAGCAAGCAACAGGTCATGATAAGGCGCTATGATTTACAATGTCGCGAATGTGGGGACCTAAATCAGGGATATACTTTGGAGGCGGTACTGCAAAGAAACACAACTTAACATACAGTTTATTCAATAGAGTCTACTTAGTCAGATAGTGATTTCCGAAAATGGACGTACCCCCAAGTCATCCATAAAAAAAAAAAACTTATAAACCATCCAGCTATTGGGGTAGCCTCATTTTCTTGGAAAACCTCCAGAGTCAGAACTGGTTCCACAAAAAATCAGGGGACAACATAGGACAACCGCAAAATATCCAAAATGGTGGTACCATTTGTCCCTATGAAAAACTTTCGATGTTGGAATTATTGTAAAAACAATATTATTAAACATATTATTAGCTACATGATTGATCACATTGTAAATTACGTAATCGACCATTATTAACATGTTTTCCAAATAAAGGTCGCTCTAACCTCAAGTTGTTTCTGTCCCAGCCACGTTTGGTTCAGCAGCATTTGCTGGCCCAAGCGTGACCTGAACACAGCACGGCAGCGCTGCTTACTGCTTGGTTCGTTGCTTCCTAAATGCCACAATTACCATAGGATTTATGGAGGATATAACCAACATAACTAGTGATTTAATGGGACATAATGAGTAGGGGATATAATAGGACATATCATGAACCATCTAATACTTCTGATTGCAGGCCAGAGGTTAATCTTATGGGTATAACCATGGCGAAATAAGCACCATAAGTTGGTACACCAACAAGCTTGTATATCCACCTATAACTGGAACTGCACTTCCAAGATCTTCCAAGTATACCTGGACCATCATTTGTGCTACAAAAAACACCCCTCCGCAGGGTTTCGTTCTAAATTTCTTTAAAAACGATGAAACACATATCAAATTGTCTACGTTTTTGAGACACCCGCAATCGTATTTGAAACGGCACTATTTTTAATGTTTTTTGCAGTTCCTCAAGCAAATCTTCAAAAGACAAGGTGCAACTTGTGCGCATTTTTGCGCTACCTGTGCGCAATTATGATATAGGCAATTTCAAAAACTAATGCGCTCAAACCCGAATCCACAACTCTGTGTCATCAATTTTTGTTGGGTAGTCACAGAAGAAACTTCAAAACCGGAAGCATTTGGGACCCCACCTTGTAGGGGTATACTGTTATATTATATATATAATATATCAAGATATCCCAAGCCTTCCCCGGGGGTTAAAACATGTTAAAACATGTTAAAACATGTTCGGTGCAGCCCTGACGTTGCCCCGCGCCAGAATTGCGGAGGGTTGCGTATTTTTGGAATGCCATGTCGGCGGACTTTCAATATGCAAATGTATATGTGATCCATGATCATCACCAACACCACCACCACCACCACGACCACCACCACCACCACCATCATCATCACAATCATCATCATCATAATAATAATAATAATCATCATCATCATCTTCATCATCATCTTCAGCTTCATCCCTTATGAAGATATGTTGATGCTATTTTCAGATTCAGCAAATTTGTCAAAGGCAGTGGTGGACTTTTTGATCCCTTATGAAGATAAGTTGATGTTATTCCTTATTCAACATATTTGTCAGATGGGTGGTGGATTTGTTGATCCCTGATGAAGATAAGTTGATATGAACACACCATTCAACATATTTGTCATAGGGGGTGGCGGATGTTTGATCCCTTTTGAGTACAAAACATAGTAGTTGATGGTATTACCCCATGCCACATGAGTTGACACTGGTGATGATGATGATGATGATGATGATGATGATTATGATTATGATGATGATGATGATGACGATGATGATTGTGAGTGTGGAGCGCAACGTCTGGGTTGGACGGAACATGTTTAAAGAAATGAAATGCCATAGTTATTCCCATGAATGCCTTCAACATGGGAGTTTCATGGCAAGTGGGTGAAAAAACTAAAAAAGACAACTGACATGTGAATTGTCTGATGGAACTTTTGCCACAACAGCCTGCCAACAGCCATCATGGAGCATACAAACCAACACTGGAGTCCAATTACGGTTATGCGTGCTTGCATCAGAGCGTTTACCTGGGACTTACCAGGACGTCCGCGATTCACGAGTGACCTTTGACCAACACCGAAATAGCAATCGAACCAGCAGAACCACCAGCTGGAAGAAAACTTTGCGGTTAAGTTCCCAGTTCGGTTGGTCAAATCCCCTTCTCATGTAAATTTCTATAGGTCTGTTGGCTAGCATCTGCACATGGTAAACACGTGATCCAGTGATCACTTTTGCCAGCAATACAAGAAGCGTCGCAGCTAGTGAACCGGAAATAGCCAGGCCCGAATGGCATCTGCGTATCGCTAGTCAAGAGGGTCCTCTGCCACAACAACATGAAAAGTAGGTCAATTTCGGAACCCTCCTCGAAGATGAGGCCCAGTCTTGCTCATCTAACCAGGACTTGGGGAACATGTTCTTCACTGGACAACCAAGCAAATCACTATCTGAAATCATCTCAAATCATCCAAAATCCATCAACCCCACAGTGTTTTTTGGCTGGCACCGTCCGCTGCGCCAAGATACGATCCGTCCACCAAGGACGCAGCGAGCTGCCGGCGTTTCAGCAAGCGACGCTCCTTGCGACATAAGAATCTCTGCTCAGGGAAGAAACCCCATATGTGCTCTGGTCAAAAGATGAGATTAATGGGTTGTGGTCATCCCTTCCATTCAATGGGAATCCAAACATTATGGGCAATTATATCATATGTTCAAGGACTGATGACCATCCCCCAATATGGGTATATAATTGTATAATCATTGATAAATTATAATCCATCTTTTGACTCACTCCTGGCGGACACGATGCCACATCCCGAGCTGGCCAAAAGCGGGCGAAGAGACTAGTGGGTGAGAAGAGAAATGGCCAAGAGCCAGAAACACGTGACAATCACGTACCCTGCAACTGTACAAAACGTCCTGCATGTGGTCAGGCATGACCCATCTTTCGTAGTTTGTGATCCAACTTCTTCAAACGAAGCGCTCTTTCAGCATGGGGTGTTTGGAAAGTGAGCACATATGCTCCATGTGAAAGGGTTACTATAACCATTATTAACCATCATTAACCATTATTATCCATCATTAACCATTATTAACCATCATTAACCACTATTGTTCACTATTCATGTATGGAAAGGCTACCCGCATATGGTAACAGTTCCATACATCGAGCCTCTGGGAATCATGGAAGGTTCGATGCGAAGGATCATCGACAGGAAACGAGCACTGGATGCATCGGCCCAATCTTAGTGTTTGTAAAAAAACAATTGTTTTTTGGAATCTTAATTCATGGTAGAAGTGCTTATTGTTCAATTCGAAACTCAATTCACTTATAAGTTATAGTTGTATATAAAGAAACAAATATGGAACATTGGTGGTACGAGTACTGTACTCCCCGGTTATATCCTGACCAAAATGACAATGGAAAATCTGCACAAAGACTAAGCCCTTGCAGCCCTCAGTAGCCCTCAGTTTTGTTGGCATCTCCCCAGTTCTGCTGGTTCATCTGGTTCATGGTTTCTCATGATCCCACAGTGAGCTGAAAAAAAAACATGTAGTTCAGATTACCAACAAGATCATCATTGGTTCTATCCCCATTCTAGCAGCCATTACATTCCCAGTGGTTACAATATAATACAATTCAATATAATATAATATCATATAATAGATAAACATAATATATATATAATTATATATATATACACATATACATACATATATATATATATATACACATATCAATACACATACATATATATAGATACATAATTATATAATATTATATATATCCCTATTGGTTGTATACGTTCATTGAATCCCCGTGGTTGAAGCTAAACCCTCTCAGCAACCGACAGGTCCTCCTTCTGAGCGCTGCAAGACTTGTGCCAGTTCATCAGCAAAGTTTGCCTTGCTTTCCGACAGGTGGAGACCACGTATCCCTCGAGAAACAGTCGTGTAATGTCGTGTACATATTAATGTACCCTATACATCACGTGCAGCAATACTACACCTCATATCTAGGATATTTTTCAATCGACATGAACAACTTACCAACGTAGTAGAAGACACAGGGACACAGGGTGATGCGGTATCAAATGATATCTGTATTTATCACAATGGATCCTGCCATTCCTGCAGTCTCAACAAATCTCATCATCCGTGTAGGTCTGCATCCCCATCCCAACAGTAGAGTCCCAGCTGGGTTTCCAGCAAAAAGAGGTTGCCTCGGCCGGACTGCGGCGTGGGGGCTCTGTGTGAGTGACCTGTGAGTGGTGAATCTTCAAAACAGTAGCAGTAGTATATAGTAGTAGTAGTATATAGTAGTAGTATATAGTAGTAGTATATAGTAGTAGTATATAGTAGTAGTATATAGTAGTAGTACATAGTAGTAGTATATAGTAGTAGTACATAGTAGTAGTACATAGTAGTAGTATATAGTAGTAGTACATAGTAGTAGTACATAGTAGTAGTGCATAGTAGTAGTAGTAGTAGTAGTAGAAGTAGTAGTAGTAGTA